>PITA01007761.1:0-52505 GCA_004023965.1 Spilogale gracilis
GACCCTGAGATCATAACCTGAGCCGAAGGCAGAAGCTTTAACCCACTGAGCCACCGAGGTGCCCAAGTCTGTCTTTTTTTAAGGAAATGGGATATTTTCTAAGGTACTAACTTTTCCAAAGTTAGTCAGACTCACATGGTTAGAAGAAAGAGACATTCAAGCTAAAATGATAATTGCAACAAGGGGAACAAAATTTCCTGGTAATGCTACATATAGCACACATACTGAGATTAGGCCTCAGAGCGATCAGAGCTGAAGAGTGGCTATGGATTTAAGCAGATATGTGTGGGCCTTCGCTCTATACTTGGCATCAGTGTGATTGGGTGATACCTTACATTTTTCTGTGCCCAACTAGTCAGCCTAGGGATTGGCTACTCTTGAGTCAGGAATGTGCTTTTATCAGTCGTGATACTCTTGGCGAAAAGTGATAGGAAAGGCAGTTCAAAATCGTTTAAACATTTGCTATCTTATGTAACAATAATATGGTGATAGGACATGTCCTCAGTGACCTCATCAAGGACTCAGGTTGATTTCATCTTTTTGTTCTGTCATCCTCACTCAGCATGTTGGCTTTTTCTCTGGAATCATAAGAGCTACCACAGCTCCAGGGTGTAATAAGACCAGGAGACAGAAAATGAACTATCCCTATCTTGCATTCCTTTCTAAGAGCAAGGAAAAACTTTCACAAAAGGCATCCAGCAGACTTCCCCTTGGCATCTCATTGGCAGAGTTGGCAAGGAAAATGACAGTCATCACAACTGGACTTAAACTGATCATGATTGATCCTTAAGGTTAACGAGGAGGTGTCACAGTGCAGCTGGACACAGATACCTAAACACATACATTTTTCCTTTTGAATGAAAGAAGGGAAAAGGGGGACTGATATTGGATACACTGCCACATTCCTTGGCTCAGTGATTATGATAGTAGGTAGTTATGTGGTCTAGTAAATGGCCTTTTAGGGAAAGGAAATCTGCACAAAACAAGTTCTCATAGAAGATGTGAGCTGTCACGTAATTACTGGCATTTCTCAGATGTTAATTTTTGCCACATCTCTTAACTAGTGACAAAGGTGATTATCTGATGAGTACATTATTTTATTTATTTCACTTGATAAATATTTTTTGTTTCATTATACAAATATATAATACTTGTGAAAAATTTAAATGATAAACTAAGAAAATAATTGCAGTTGTAAAGAGGAATGAAGAATATGTATATTTACCACAATGGAGTGATCTTCAGGTCTACTGGTAAATTAAAAAAGCATGGAGAAGGGGCGCCTGGGTAGCTCAGTTGGTTAAGTGTCTGCCTTTAGCTCAGGTCATGATCCTGGGGTACTGGGATTGAGTCCAGAGTCCCTGTGTTGGGCTTGCTGCTCAGTGGGGAGTCTGTTTTTCCCTCTCCCTCTCCGCCCCCATGCTCTGTCTCTCTCTCTCTTAAATAAATGAATAAAATCATTAAAAAAAAAGCAAGGAGGAATTTGAAATTAAAACAAAACCTAACTTCCTTTAGAAGAGCATCAAAAACAATAGTTGGAAATAGATTTAACAAAAGTGCAAAATTTACACTCTGAAAACTACAGAATACTGTTAAAAGAAATTAAAGAAGACATAAGTAAGTAGAAAGACATCTAGTACTAATGGATTGAAGATTTAATATTGCTAAGTATTGCCATCCTCCCCAACTGACTTATAGATTCGGTGCAATCCCTATCAAAATCCCAGTTGGCTTTCTCTCAGAAATTGCCAATTCATATGGAAATGCAAGGGATTAAGAGTAACTAAATAATCTTGAAAAAGAACAAAGTTGGAGGACTCACACTTCCTGAATTCATACTTACTGCAAAGTTATAGTAATCAAGACAGTGCAGTACTGGTATAAGAATATATATATATATATATATATATATATATATATATATATGGAATAAACTTGAGAATCCAAAAATAAACTATTACATTTATGGTCAATTGGTTTTCAACAAGGGTACCGACACAATTAAATCAGAAAAAAAAATAGAATAGTTTTATCAACCAATAGCACTAGGACAACTAAATATTCACATGCAAAAGGATGAAGTTAGACTCCTACATACATAAAATTCATAAATATGAATCATAGACCTAACTGTAAGAACTCAAATTGTAAAAGTTTTAGAATTAAATATCAGAGTAAGTCTTCGTGGCCTTGGGTTAGGTAAAGCCTTCTCAGACATGATGCCAAAAGTGTACCAACAAAAGAAAGAATAAGTAGATAAATTAGGTTTCAGTCAAAAAAGGACATCATCAAGAAAATGAAAAGAAGTGGTGCCTGAGTGGCTCAGTTGGTTAAGTGTCTGCCTTCAGCTCTGGTCATGATCCTGGGGTCCTGGGATCGAGTCTCTTGTTGGGTTCCCTGCTTAGCAGAAAGCCTGCTTCTCCCTCTCCCTCTGCCTGTCGCTTGGCCTGCTTGTGCTCTCTCTCTGTCAACTAAATAAGCAAAATCTTAAAAAAAGAAAAAAAGAAAATGAAAAGAAAGAATGGGAGAGAACATATTCAAATTTCACGTTGATAAGAGACTTGTATCCAGAACAATTTAAAAAAACTGTATAATAACAACTGAAAGAACCCAACAGATATATGGGTGAAGGATTTGAACAGCTATTTCTCCAAAGATGATATACAAATGGCCAATAAACACATGAAAAGATGCTCTACATCATTAGTATTAGAGAAATGCAGTGAGATATCACTTCACTCCCATTAAGATAGCTATTATAAAAAGGATGGACAATAACAAGTGGTGACAAGAATGTGGAGAAATTGGAAGCCACAATGATGAGGAGGCGAGATGTAAGAGTGAAAGCTCCTTTGGAAAACAGTCTGACAGTTCCTCTAAATGTTAAACATGGAGATACCATATGACCCAGCCATTCCACTCAAGAGAAATGAAAGCATAAGTGTATGCTCCACAAATGTTCATAGCAGCATGAGTCACACTAGCCAAAAAGTGGGAAAAACCCAACTGTCCATCAACAGAAGAATGTATAAATAACATGTTGTCTACCCATATAATGGCATATATTTAGCAATAGAAAGTAATGAAGTACCAATACACATACAATAAGAATGAACCTTGAAAATATTTGGTAAATAAAAAAGCCAGACTCAAAGACTGCATATTGTATGATTCCATTTATATGAGATATTCAGAACAGGCAAATTTACACTATAGAGACAGAACGTAGATTAGTGGTTGCCCAGGGCCAAGGAGAATTGGGGGATTAAGGGGGGGTGATTAAGGCATAAAGGATGTTTTGGGGTTATTAAAATTGTCTATACTTCTAGTCATGTTGCATAATTTTGTGACTATACTAAAATCATTAAATTGTATACTATGTATTTTTTAAAGATTTATTTATTAGAGAGAGTGTGAGTGAGCATGTGGGTGGGGAGAAGCAGAGGGAGAGGGAGACAGACAGTTTGCTTGGAGTTCTAAGTCGACTCTGCCCTCAGTATGGAGCCCTGATGCGGGGCTTGATCCCATAACCCTGAGATCATGACCCTGAGATCATGATCTGAGCCAAAATCAAGAGTTGGTTGCTCAAACGACTGAGCCAGCCAGGCCCCCCTAAACTGTATGCTTCAAATGAGTGAATTGAGTGCATAGTATGCTATCATTTGTTTTAAAATATTATAATTGCTTATGTATGTAAAAATGGAAGGATAAATAATAAAAATAAATGGTTATATATATATAGTGAGGGAAGGATAGCACAGATAGGAGAGGGGTAGAAGCTAGATTTTTCTCTGAGAACTCTTGTTTTATAGACTTGACTTTAGAACCATGTAAATATTTTATGTTAGTTATAAAGCAAAGCTATATTAAAATGCAACCTCTAAAAATTGCAATCAAGATTAAACAAATTAATCTAACTATGTATTGAGTTGGTGGCATAACCATACATGTGGAACTGTTCCAAGTGACTTTAAAACACAGTAATATACTACACATCCGTATTGAAATATACCCTTATAACAAAAGGACTTACAGAAAGCCCCCCCCCCACTCCAACACCAAAAAGCAAAACTGTTTTCAGTAATCATATTGTGGTTGTAGTGCCAAGATTGTATTCTGAGACTGTTATTTGTACAAGGTGTTATAAAGCAAATGAGTATGTGGATTTTAGGCATGGGGAAAAGGAGATACAGATGTGAGACTGATGAGGGTAGTCCTGACTCTCAGTTGGACATATGTGTTATGTCTTTAAAACAACGACACATTTGAGGGAACCTGGGTGGCTCAGTCAGTTAAGCATCTGACTTTGGCTTAGGTCATGATCCCAGAGTCCTGGGATGGAGCCCTGCCGTCAGGAATCCCTGCTCAGCCGGGAGTCTGATTCTCCGTCTCCCTCTGCCCCTTCCCTGGATCACGTGTGCACTTTCTCTCCCTCTAATAAATAAATAAAATCTTTCAACAACAATAACAACGATGGTGACACATTCCTTAGCTCCACCCACTGTAAAAGTCTAGAAACCATGAACATCCACTAGCAATAAACACCCTATCAGATTGTGGCCTCTGAAATACCATTTCCCATTAAAAAGAACCAGGATTCCTTGGAGTGATGGCTAATTCCATGTCTGCTGCAGGAAATGTTGAAGATGAGTCTGGAACAACTTGTCATTTAGAAGGGAAGGAAGTTATCAAGGACTTAGAGCCTTGTGTGAAAGAACTCAGAGGCTAATTTAAAGAGATTCCCACTGGTTAAAGATAAGACAACTTGAACATCAGTAAAGATGATAATTGAAATGGATCCAGTACATCAAATATATTTAAATTCATGAGCTTATAATAATTCTGGAAAAAACCCTTCTCACTGTCAATCTTTGATGGATGTGCAAAAGAATTCATCACTTTGAAAATTGGTAAATAAAAAATTAAGCATTAATCTTGACTTTCCTATATGAACTGTATTTCAGGGAAATCAAATGCATTTGAAGGGAGTTTTCTTTTTATAGAAGTATTTCAGCAAATAAATGAATGCTAGAATAACACCATTTTGTAAACTCTAATAAGTCTAGGTAATGATAGCCAACAGCTGTTAATAACACAAAAAGCAACTGGAACTCTCATACACTGTTGCTGGACATGTAAACTGGCAAACTATTTTGAAGAACTGTTTGGTAGTTTTTTGGAAGTTAAACAATCATTTTCATTCCTAAGCATGCACCCAGAAGAATGAAAATGCCCACAAGACAACGTGTACAAGAATGTTCACAGTAGGGGCGCCTGGGTGGCTCAGTTGGTTAAGCCTTGGGCTCAGGTCACGATCCCGGAGACCCAGGATCGAGCCCCACATCGGGCTTCCTGCTTCAGCGGGAAGCCTGCTTCTCCCTCTCTCAGTCCCTCTGCTTGTGTTCCCTCTCTAGTTGTGTTTCTCTCTGTCAAATAAATAAATAAAATCTTAAAAAAAAGAAAGAATGTTCACAGCAGCCTTATTCATAGTAGCCCGAGGCTCAGTGGGTGGAGGGAAATAACTGTAAAGACTCATGAGAAAACTTTCTGGGGTAATGGAAATAGTCTTTATCTTGTTTTGGGAGTAAGCTACATGGGTGTACATAATTGTTAAAACTTATTGAACTGAACAGTTAAGATTTGTACATTTTATTTTATCTTAATTATACTCTAATTAAAAACAAAGAGCAGATTTTATGTGCCTCCTGATGGATGTGCATAATACTCACATATAAACTATTCTTGCCAAAAACATTGAACCTGAATCTGATTGTGCTCCTCGATTTAAGTATCAGTTTACAGGAAATAGAGGGAACAAAGAATCATATTTGATAACATCTTGGGGTTGTGATCAGCAAAACCCAGACTGTGGGGGAAATTCATTGCAATATGGTCCATAGACCCAGGCATGGGGCCTCTGCTCTGACCCTCCTCTAGCTGTGCTGCTCCAGATGGGGTGAGAAGTCCACAGACTTTGCAGGAGACATACGCCTTCCCACCCCCTGCCCCAGCTGCTTTCGGACCTGCATGGGTCTGTTCTTTGGTTTACCTCCCCAAGTTTGGACTGCGCAGCCAGTGGTGGGTATTTGCAGAGGGTGTAGATTGAGTTTGGACATGTTTCTGGGGGTGTCCTTGAGAAGGAGCTGGAGCCAGGCAGGGGTGGAAAGAGAATGGGCCAGCCTGTGGGGCCAGCTCTCTTGTACAAACACAATCCAGTGAGGAACTCCAAGAGTTTGAGGATTATGAATTTTAACTTGGCCTTCCAAGTATTAAGAGGGTTTATTTGTCAAGGTAGGAGTATAGAGCATATTAAACTATTAGCTTAACTGTTAAACTGTTAAGAATTTAGATGCATGGTATTTGGGGCTCTATTTGTACTGTTATCCCAGGTTCATAGATGTTAGGGTCAGGTCTACTTTCAAAAGTCTTAACCCAATCACTTACCCAAGTACATTGGGAGAAGGAAGCCCGGCGTGGGGGTGGGGAGGAAGGGGGCGAGTAGAAAGAGATAGAGAATGAAAGAGGGAGGGAGAAAGGGAGGGAGAAAGACCTACAGCTTAGGGAATATATGAATGAACTGTAATGTATGGACCTCAATATAACTGTAAAACAATGTATAAGAAAAAATAATTTGAACATTTACTGTATATAATTGATTTCATAAATGAATTGTTAGGACTTTTTTTAAGGTATGATAATGGCATTGAGATTGTTTCAGAATCATCCTTATCTGTTAGAGGTATATATTAAACTATTTACAGATAAGATGTTTTGGATTTACTTCAAAAATTGGGTTGAGTGAGGGAGTGGGTCGGCATTCAGATGAAATAAGATAGGATATGAGTTGAAGCTGAGTTGGGGGTTACGTAGGAGTTCAGACTATTCTCTCATTTTTGCATAAACTTGAAACTCACTTGAAATCCCACAGAACTTTCCACTAACACTTAAAAAATATTGTTTCTATGTGTACTTATACATAACTTATATAAATAGCATTACAATGAACATGAAGTTTTGTAACAAACTCTTTTCATTCAAAAGTACACTCAGATTCTTATATAAAATTTGGTTGGTACCAATTTTTAACCAGTATTATAATGAGCATTCTTACACATGCATATTTTCTGGTGGTCTGATGATCACCTTTGGATTATTCCTAGAAGTATCACTGCTGATTCAAAGGTATTCATATTTAACATTTTGATACATGTTGCCTCACTGTACTTCAGAAGGGCTGAACCTATTTGTACTTGGATAGAGCCCTATCTCATATCTCTGTTAACACCAATCTTTGTAAACCTGGCTAATCCAGTGAAAACATCATATTTCACTTTGGGATTATTTGTATTTTTTAACTAGCAAGAAAAACTATTTTCATATGCTTATTTGGTGTGCCTGTGATTTGCTTGTTTATGGTCTTTAGCAGGTGTGTTTGTTAGGGTATTAAACCTTTTTATTGACATGTGAGAGCTCTTTGTATATTAATGGCATAGACTTTTGTCATGTATTTTGCAAATATTTTCTCTGGGGTTGTTTCAACTTGAATTGTGTGTGTGTGTGTGTGTGTGTGTGTGTGTATGTGGAAGGGAGTGGGTAGGTAGGGTGTTTTTCCATGCAGTAAACTTTAATTTTGTGTAGTTTAATCTAAACTTTAATAGTATTGGGCTTTGGAGTCATGTTTAAGAAGCCCTTTTTCACCTCCGGGCTATCTACACTTGGTTTTTTGTTGTTGTTGTTTTTCATATTTTATTTATTTATTTGACAGAGAAATACAGCTAGAGAGGGAACACAAGCAGGGGGAGTGAGAGAGGGAGAAACAGCCTCCCACCAAGCAGGGAGCCTGATGCAGGACTTGATCCCAGGACCCTGGGATCATGAGCTGAGTTGAAGGCAGACACTTAAGGACTGAGCCACCCAGGTGCCCGTACACTTGTTTTATTTTTAAAACATCATGCATCTTGGGCATCCTCTTTTGTCAATACACATCTACCACATTCTTATTAATAGTTGCATTGTGGGGCGACTGGGTGGCTCAGTTGGTTAAGCAACTGCCTTCAGCTCAGGTCATGATTCCGGAGACCCAGGATCGAGACCCAGGATCGAGCCCCAGGATGGAGCCCCACGTCGGGCTCCCTGCTTGGCGGGAAGCCTGCTTCTCCCTCTCTCACTCCCCTGCTTGTGTTCCCTCTCTGGCTGTGTTTCTCTCTGTCAAATAAATAAAAAAATCTTAAAAAAAAAAAAACACAAAAAACAGTTGCATTGTAATGAATTGTATAGATCAGTTTTTCTCAGTCTTTTTTTTCCCCATTATTGTACCATGAAGCCTGTTTAGACATTCTTTCCTTAATCATCCCTTCCATGAAATTTCAATACCACATATAAACTATATATCTATGTACTTTATGCATATTTGCACTTTATATGTAAAAAATAAGGTTTTTTTTTGTCCCCCTACCCCCAGAACCAATTTTCACCTCCTTGGTTGTGATATTGCCCCTTAGAGGTTGCATGGTATAGATATTCCATAACAAATTTATTCAACATATGTATATTATTTTTGATATCCCAGTGCTCTATTATAATACTTATCTTTATACATACATTTTGTTTCTATAGAATAAATTCCTAGAGTTGAAAAGCTATGTCAAAAGGTATTCATATTTAAAAATTTAGCAGATATTGCTAAATTGATAAAGATTGCCTCAATCATACCAACCAATATATACTGAGAATCAGTCTGGCTTCAATTTTCACATTTAAGTCATGAATCCATTTGGGATTTATTCTGGAATGATGAATAAGGTAGAGATCTGATTATCCCCCCCCCCCAATCTGGCTCATTTACTTTAAAATATTAAATACTTTATTGAATTAACCATTTCTTGATTTACCATATATTAAATATGGCAAATATATTAAATATATATACTCAGGCTTTAGGTTCTGTTCTGTAACTGTTTAGTCATACTCTATTACCACTGTATGTTTATTATTCTTGCTTTATAATATGTTTCAGTATCTGATTATATTCCCCTATTTTTCTTGGTATTTTGATGTTTTTTTTCTCTCTGTGAACTTTGGAGTATTCTGCCTAGTTCAAAAACAGGTAAACAATAACAAAAGGCTCTTAAAATACCAGTGGGATTGAGATTGGGATTGTACTAATTTTGTGGATTAATTTAGTGAGAGCTATGGAATACAGAACACATGCTAGAGTAACAAATTTAAAATAAGGCTTAAAGGGGTCCCTGGGTGGTGAGGTCAGTTAAGTATCCACCTTTGGATCAGGTCATGATCCTCAAATCCTAGGATCTGAGTCCCACACTGGGCTCCCTGCTCAGTGGGGAGCCTGCTTCTCCCTCTCCCTCTGCCTGCCTCTCCCTCATAGAATATAGAGTCTTAATAAATAACAAATACATATTTTGATATATATTTAATAAAACTTTGAGAGAATGAACCTTACATCTTTAATTCCCATTTCATCCTCTCTCTCCAAACTCCTGTCTTAAATTTCTTTGTACCTTTTTGCTCTGATAATCCTACAGATTTCTCAAACTCAACTGCTTAATTTGATTTGTGTGTTGTGGAAACCTATGACTGAGAAGTCTGTCCTGTGTTCAAAAAAATCACAGTCAAGCACCTTCTCTTCAAACCTCTTACTGATTTTAATATTTATCTTAATGTTCCCACCTCCTTCTCATTACCCCAGGGAACTCCTGGTATTCCCTTTGATTCCTTCCTCTTTCTTCATATTTAGTTCTTTTCATTCACATACTTATTATTCTTGTTTAGGCCCTTTTATCTGTAGCAGAGGTTGAAACTTAATGACCCATGAACTGTATCTAGCCAGGAGAAGTGTTTTGTTTGTTCCATATAATATTCTTAAAAATATGGTATTCTTGTTTCTCAGGAAAAATTAGAAAATCGGAACATTGGGTCCTCACCCATGCAAAAATTGGCTGGAGTTTTAGATGGGACATCTAAGCTACCACTTTAATCTCTACCACTCCTTTTTTTAATTTCAAATTCATTTACTTATATATGAAACTTTCCTGATCCTTAATTTAGGCATTTGAGTTTGCAATCTCTGGTGTATGTGATCACAGGATGTTAGTAGTAGTTAGTACTACAGTTAGAACTAGTTAGTAACTATAGTTAGTACTATATCATCGTGTTTGACAGTCTCCTTTCTCCTCCTTTAAGAGATAAAAAAAATTGAGGTCCAAAGAATTTACATTACCTGGCCAATTTTACACAGTTAATGTGTAGCAGGATTCTATTATTTGCCATTAGACCTGCTCCTCACCCTAATATAGACCTAGTGTCCCTCATATTCCCCATCCAGGGCCCTCACATTGAATTTTCAGGTATAAGGTCTCTGTGCTTAAAATTCTCATTTTATCAGGCCCTAAGGCCTGAGGCCTTTATCAGGTAAACTATGCCCTAATTCTTAAAAATTAAAACATCTGTCCCAACCTTTCTAGTCTTATTCTTCTAGTGTTTATTATGTACATATATCTCATGAGTCTGGGGTGTATATGCATTATCCAAAACAGACCCCATGCTTTCCAACATTTCTGATTTTGCTTAGTGCTATTCTCTCCACCCAGATTATCTTTCCCTGGACTCTGCTGGATATAACTTTTTCTATCCTTTAAAGTTTATTTGAATGCTACCTCTCTTATAAGGTGTAGTAGTTAAGAAGGTGGTTTGCATGGGACAGATTTGGTTTGAAATCCTGGCTCTGTCCTTTACCAGCTATGTGATCCTGGACAATTTATCGAATCTCTGTAAACCTGTTTCCTCTTTTGTAAAAAGGGAGTATCATCCCATTTTACAAATGGTTAAATACGATCCCACTGGTTCAAAGTATTTCTATATACTGCAGGAATCCCATCTCTCTTTTTTGCTTCAATCAATGCCTTGATTTATAGTTATTCACATTAGTAGTTATTCTATTACTCATCACACTAATTATTCATCTTATGAGTTATTCATTATATATTGTAAACATGCTATTATATATTATTCTTTCACAATAGATGAGGGCAGGTACTTTGTCTTACATGTGTTTCTATTTCTCACAGTACTTAGTGAGAGCTTGTTATTACTGAGTTAATAAAGAGGAGTATAACCTTTCTGAGATGTTCCTAAATTCTATAAAAACAGAATAAACACAAATAGAAAAGTGATAGATGAATCTCAAATTATTGCCTTATGAGGACCTTGGGGGGAATTTTTCTCAGGTTTCTATACCAAACTATACTTCTCTTAAGCAACTTAAAAATAATTCTTTGGGGGCGCCTGGGTGGCTCAGTGGGTTAAAGCCTCTGCCTTCGGCTCAGGTCATGATCTCAGGGTCCTGGGATCGAGCCCCGCATCGGGCTCTCTGCTCAGCAGGGAGCCTGCTTCCTCCTCTCTCTCTCTCTGCCTGCCTCCCTGCTTACTTGTGATCTCTCTCTGTGTCAAATAAATAAATAAATAAAATCTTTAAAAAAATAATTCTTTGGACCATGTGAAACTTAGAACTATATTTTCCTTTTGTTTTAGTTGCTAGGAACACCAGAGACTAATTTGTGGTGGCACTCCTCTAGCAATTACAAAGGACCGTTTGGCCTGATTTTTTTTGGGTATGAGCATATGCTTGCCTTTATTTTGTTTGATTTTGTTTGTTTTCCAATTATCTTTTGCCTCTTCTGGTCCTTTTCTCCTACTATAGCATTTGTCTCTTCTTGAGTACACTCAATCTTTTGTGAGACTGGTGGGGCATTGATAAATAATATGCATCTATAAAACACATTTTATAAAACGGTTCTTACAGCTTATTAAAGCATCTACATTCTTTTGATCTCCTACTTCATAGGGTTAAAATCAACTTCAAGGTAATCAGGAAAGAACTTCCCCAACCTCCTTCCTTCTTTATAAAGTTATTCACATCTTTAAAATAGCAATATTTTATATGTCCTTATAAAATATACATAATGTATAATACAGATAAGCAGAAAGAAGAATACCTAAACAACAACAACAAAAAACATCATGTGGTTAAGAACCTACATATTGTGGCTTTCGTAGCCCACTTGTCTCTTGTAACAGTGCATTTTACATATCTTTCCTTATCATTAAATAGTCTTCTAAATAATTTTTTAAAGATTGTATTTATTTATGTGACAGGGAGAGAGAGATCACAAATAGGCAGAGAGGCAGGCCGAGAGAGAAGGGGGAAGCAGGCCGATGTGGGACTCGATCCCAGGACCCTGAGATCATGACCTGAGCCTAAAGGCAGAGGCTTAACCCTCTGAGCCACCCAGGTGCCCCTCTTCTAAATAATTTTTTTTTAAAGATTTTATTTATTTGACAGAGAGAAACACAGCCAGAGAGGGAACACAAGCAGGGGGAGGGAGAGAGGGAGAAGCAGGCTTCTCGCCGAGCAGGAAGCCCGATGTGGGACTTGATCCCGGGTCTCCAGGATCATGACCTGAGCTGAAGGCAGTCGCTTAACCAACTGAGCCACCCAGGCGTCCCCTAAATAATTTTTAATGGTTCAAAGCATCCCACTGATTGTGAATCAGGGCAGTCAATCAGACTGCAGCTCCACCTTCCCTTCCTATAAAACCTGAAGATGCTCTTACTGAAACTGATGTAAGTGAACTTCTCTTATCTACAACCATGTTATCCATGGCTAAGAAGTATGTACTGGTGTAATATATTTCACCAGTCTTTCATTAGTGGACAAGCTGAAATGAACTCCATCCAGCTTAATATATGTATACAGTTTTGATTATTTCCTTTTGAGAACTTCCTAGAAGTATACTTGCTTAATCAAAGTATATACACATTTTAAGGTTATGTAGTTCTAAAGTGCCTACACCTTAGGGAGAGGAGAGAAGTACAAGTTTCTATTCCCACCTGCAGCTCCTGTTTAGCTGAACCCTTGCCTAACATATACATTATCTGCTTTTTAATCTTTGTCAATTTAAGAGTTATTTAATATTCCATTTATATTATTACTCATGTGGCAGAGCATACCCATGATTGCCTATATATATATCTTTATTACTTTGCCAACTTGTAATAGTTTTAAAATTACTAACATCTGTAATCCACCTTGAAATCCTCCTAACCAGTTCCATCTCTTAAACTAACTTATGTACTTGATGTGTGGATCTTATCGCCTGTTTCTTTAGGGAATTATTCAATCAGTTATTCTCTTTCTTGGCAGTATCTTTAAGCTCTGACTACTAGTTTTTCCTTTTGTAATAATATCACTAAATGTCTTCTTTTTTAGGCAAAACCCCAACTTTTTTCTTTTACTTGTCATTCTTCTCTGGTTACTGACCTCTTTTTCTTTACAGCCAAACTGCTTGAAAGAATTGTCTTCACGCACTGCGTTCACTTCATCTCTGTCTCTTCAATTCACTTTTAACAACAATTGTATTATTATATATGACATAAAGCTGGGTACGAGATGATTTTCCCCAAATAAACTCAACTGTGTAAAAAATATTTGCGCTGGGAAAAGAAGTGATAGGTAATAAAACGAAAAAATTAAGTCACTGCCGGGCAGTTGGGATGACAGGCGAGTTTTCTTTTTCCTTTTCTTGTAATTTTCCTCAACTGAAAAAAAATTACTTTGCTATTAGAACATATTGCAATATAATACTGCAATTACCAACTTACGTTTTCTAAAAGGCAGAAGAAAATTAGAGTAGTGACAGGAGCCACGGGACCACACCTAACTTTTACGGCAAGGAGCAAGAGCAGGTGGGGGCGACCCAAAGCCCCAGGGCAGGTGTTCCCGCTGCGGAGCACGGCTGGAAAACCTTCTGATAGGACACCTTCTCTTAGAAAGGCCCTCCTGCCCTTTTTGCTCATCCCAAATGACGTCTGAACGTCTCAGCCTCTACTGCTTAATGGCTTCAAACTTCGGATAACCGCCAATCGCGTCCAGTTGCCCTGGTAACAGCCCGCAACCCCAGTCCCGCCCAACCCAGCTTCCGTAGGTCTTCCCAGAATGCTGCGCTCCTTCTCTCATTCGCTTCTGGTTGGCAGGGTGACTTCTTCCGGAAGATTACTGTGAGTTGCTGAAGACTGCTGGCGGTGCCGCTTGTTTCTGCGGGGGGCTGTAGGGACCGTGTTGTTCACCCCCCCCCCCCAACAGTCAAAAATGACTGGAAAGCTGAGGAAAGGCTGTAAACTTACCGAATTTTTGTTGGCCCTCGATAAATGGATTGAATGTTACTAAAAAGCTGCAAGATGGAAAGCACTTTAAAATGATATGCAACTTCATGCGTTGCTATATTTAAAGAACGTCCAATAAAACAACTATTTTTGCTTTAGAAAACGAAGAGAAACACAAAAGAAAACAAAACACCCAAATCTCATCCACATAGAAATAACCACTGTGAACACTGGAGCAGTCTTCTAGACCCTTTCCATGCATATAGTAAATGAAATTGCAAAATGGAATCACGTTTATGCCATTTTGTAACTCTTTTTTAATGAATATATTTAAAAAGACACTACAACAACATGGTTTCATGTATTCCATTGTATGAACTTGGACATTGAAACTTCTATCCTTTTTGCTCTTAATTAGTGGAGAAATGAAAATCCTGATAGCTAAATCTTTGCCAATGCTCTCATTTCTCTGTGGTAACTACTTTTCTCTTTTTAACTTAGTCCTTTGCATTTGCACTTCCCTATCGCTTCCCTAACACCTTTCCACTCCACTCTATGTCTTTATACTAAGAAGGGATGAAATTACACAAATGGCATCCAAAGTTTACTCAATTTTTTAAAGTTTACCCTTTCTTCTTCTTCTTCTTCTTCTTCTTCTTCTTCTTCTTCTTCTTCTTCTTCTTCTTCTTCTTCTTCTTCTTCTTCTTCAAGATTTTATTTATTTGACAGAGAGAGAGATCACAAGTAGGCAGAGAGGCAGGCAGAGAGAGAGGAGGAAGCAGGCTCTTTGCCGAGCAGAGAGGCCGATGCAGACCTGGATATCATGACCCTGATATCATGACCAGAGCTGAAAGCAGAGGCTTTAACCCACTGAGCCACCCAGGCATCCTAAAGTTTACTTTTCTGATTATAAAGGTAATACATGGTTATTGTGAACACTAGGAAAATTAAGAATATAATAAAAGTATCCCAATATCTAGGCAACGACTGATCATATTTTGGCATAATTCTTTTCTAGTTCTCTTTTTTTGTTGCCTTCAGTGATGAATATTGAAAAAATGTTTGCTAATTTGGTAGGGGAAAGTTACAACTTTTAATTTGCATTTATTTCCTTATTCATGTAGCTGAATAATACTTCAGATAGTATTTCATGTGCTTACAGGCTATGTATTTTCAATGTCAGGTTCCATTTTCTCTTTCTATCCTTTCCTGAGTATTACAGACTCATGACTATAGCTATAATAGTGTAGTTTTCTATATATCTTTGTTTTAGTTCCCTAAATAGATTAAAAGTTGGCTGTGTATTCCTGGATAAATTATTCAATATTGTTGAACTCACTTTTTTTTTGATTCAGCCAAATAATGATAATAACACTTATTTTATAGGGTTGTAGTGGAGGTTAGAAATAATGTATCCAAGGTGAGCTCAATAAAAAGTGGCTTAAGAAAACCATTATAGTTTTACCAATCTGTACATAAGAGGTGTTTGATTTTTGTAATATTTCAAATGATGAATACCTAGCATTCCATCCTATTTATTTTTCATTTCTCCCTTCTCTTAGTGCATTAGTTTTGCCCTTTAATGCTGTTCTTTTAATGGTTATCCTTGTGATTACAAGATGTATCCTTGACAATATAGATTCACTACAAATTAGTACTTTTACCACTTCCTGATCAGTATAAAGTCCATGTTGGTACAAATGGCAAGATTTCATTCTTTTTTTTTTATGACTGAACAATATTCCATTGTGTATTTATACCACCGTTTCTTCATTCATTCATCGATGGACACCTAGGTTGCTTCCATATCTTGGCCATTGTAAACAATGCTGCAGTGAACATGAGATGTATATATCTTTTCAAGTTAGTGTTTTGTTTTCTTTGGATAAATACCCAGAAGTGGAATTACTGGATGATATGGTAGTTCTATTTTTGAGTTTTTGAAGAATCTCTATACTGTATTTCATAATGGCTTCACCAATTTGCATTCCCATCAATAGTGCACAAGGGTTCCCTATTCTCCACATATCCACCAACATTTGTTATTTCTTGTCTTTTTGATAAAAAACATTTAACAAGTTTGAGGTGATAGCTCATTGTGGTTTTGATTTGCATTTAATCTAGATATTTATTAAGGACCTATGACACATAAAGCACTGTTCATAATCCTTAAGGTCTCTTGAGCCCATATTATTTCTCTACATTTCTCACATAAATCACATGTTCCTCTTCAGCCTCATCAATTCTTATTATTGCTTCCTCATTCTCCATTATGCTTGGCCCATCAATAGGTGCTGAATAAATATGTGAGCTGAACTGAACTTTAGTGGAAACAGAGGGGCCCCTTGGTGGTTCGGTTGGTTGACCACCTATGCCTTTGGCTCAGGTGGAGATGGCAGGGTCCTGGGATTCAGCCCCTGATAAGCGGGGAGTCTGCTTCTCCCTCTCCCTGCTCCCATATTTGTGCGCACTTGCTCTCTCTCAAATAAGTAAATAAAATCTTTAAAAAAATTTCGTGGAAAAAGAGAAATACAAATCAGTTAAAACCTGGCAGGCTGTGATGAAAATAACAGATGCAGAGTACTTTGTACGTTAGGAGATCAGGAGAGAATAATTTTGATTAAGGTATCTGGGAAAGCCCTATGGGATAGGTAGATTTGATAAGGACCTGGGTCATGAGGATTGAGGAAAGGGCCTTAAAGATGGAAGTGAATTAATGGTTGGAGATAGAAGTAAACTGGTTGTGTTTTGTTTGGAGAAAGCTATCTGGGGTGACAAGAGAGTAGGGTGGGCCATTAGGGGCCCAGATGAAGCAGACAAAAAGTAGTTGGGTCGCACATTTTGAAGATACTGATATGACCAGTAATTATAATTGCAGCTTTCAAATGTTTCTGAAAAGTACTGCTTTCCATACGGCTTGGGACGTCAGGAGTTGCGAGGGCCAGACTGCAACCGGCCTGCTGGTGAAAAGGTCAGGGAGTGGGAGCATGCCTGATGTCTTCAGAGCGTGAGGGGACTTTAGGGGCCAGTACTGAAGAAGGAGAGTCCAGGAGAAGGCGGGCTGGGGACCCCCGCTTACGACGATCCGCGGATCACGCCGAGCGTCAGCACCTAAGTCCGCAGCAGCCCCGGAGACAGACGCCAGCTAGCGCAGCCAAGTTTAACTCTTCCCGGGCCCCGCCCCCATTCCCTCCCGCCCCGCCCCTCTCTCCCCGCTCCGCCCCTCTCGCCTCGGAGGCCCAGCCATTCCAACGTCCTCAGCCACGCTCTGCCGCAGGCCCCGTGCCTAGGGCCGGGTCCGCCGGGCGGAAGGAGGATCCGGGCGGCCGGGTTGGCGGAAGGGCGGTTGCCTTTCCCGGGTCTCATCCCCCGCCCCCGAGGCGGGAGGTGAGACGGCGGTGAGATCCGCGGGCGGCATGGCAGGAGGTGCGGACGAGCGCGGGCCCGGTCCCGCGCCGGGGGAACAGCTGCGGCAGCAACATGTCGCGTGCCAGGTCTTACCCGAGCGGCTGGCTGAGGAAAGGTCTGGACAAGGGTTCCTGTGCAGCTTCTTCACCAACAACCAGAAGTGCCAGCTAATGCTCCTGAAGACGCTGGAGACAAGTAGGATCCGTGACTGGGAGGCCGGGGGTCGACCCATGGTGTCTGAGACCCGGAGGGCAGGGGTCTCTGGGTTCAGCCCCAGGTTTGGGGTGAGCAGGGTTCAGGCACCTCTGCACAAGGTCTAGGTAGATTCAGCATCCTGGGGAGGGAGTGGTGGCAGGGAGGGGTGTGGGCTGGGCCTCAGTTTCCCTATCAGAAGAGGTGTTGAGGCCCTTTTTAGCCCTACTCTTGCTTGTGGAATGAAGGAGGAGTTGTGTAGGAATTTGCCCTTTTCAGTAACACCTACTGATCTGATGTAAATTCTTGCAGCAGTGTGGGGACTTTAGAGTCCGGGTGAAGCAGAGTTTTAAACAGCCACCTTAATTAAGGCATGACTGCTGAGGGCACAAAAGCAGTTTTGCAAACCACTCTTAATTTGATGGGGTTCTTAACCTTCATACATGGATGGGCTTCCGAGTGTAGAAACCTCTGAAATGGGCTACAAAATCGTGTGTGTATGCACCTGAATGCATATTTCTGGGGAGAGTGTTCCTAACTTCATCATATTCTCCAAAAGGCCCAACCCCCAAAGGGTCAAGAATCACTGCTGTGGGTTAAATAGGGACACACCTACCTGCTGACCAATTTCCCTAGTCCCAGGGACATTGCACTAGAGACTTCTTAACTCCTTTACATTGCTATATGGACTTTATAAGTTTACTTCAGATATCTTTAGAAAATAAGTCTTAAACCTACTTGTCCTAAAGCAAGGTTACTGTCTCATAGCTGCCAATTACAGTTCAAAAGTCAGCCACCTGAAGATTTTCCAACCTTCTTGAGATTACCTGCATATTGGGGAATCAAGGGAGTGGGAAGAAGAGGGGTAATGGGAATGATGATGTTGTATTCACTTGGAAATGTGTACTGAAGGCCTCCTCGGTTCTGGTGTGGGGAAATACAAAGATAAGTAGGGACCAGACTGTGCCCTTTAGAGGTCTGAAGTGGAACTCAGTGGAAAGAGCATGTGCTGCTGAGTTAGACATGCGTTCAAATTCTGGTCTTCTCCTTATCAGGTGTGGAAGACTGTCTTAATTCTGTAATCCCCTCTACCCTTATCTGCACACAAAAAGGGAAGGGTAGGGATAAAAAGCCTCTCTTAGGGTTGTGAGGAATAGGTTTTATGAATGTAAAGTGTGAGTGTATCAGGAGCTGAGTAATGGATAAGTGCTTACAGGGGAAGAGACAAACAGTGGAGGAGATGTGTAGGTAGAGTGTGAAGACAGTGGTGGGCCAACCATGTACCCCAGGAAGAATTAACAGGCCTCAACCCTCCCCTAGAAAGATGTTGGGAGAAGTGTTAGTGGTATGAAAGCATCAACCTGTAGCTTCACCATCCTGTCCTTAGGACTGGACCTCAAGGGCGATCTTTGTTCCAGTTTTCTTGAATGGATAAAAAAGATATGGTCCATATATACAATGGAATATTACACTTCCATCAGAAAGGATGAATACCCAACTTTTGTAGCAACATGGACCGGATTGGAAGAGATTATGCTGAGTGAAATAAGCCAAGTAGAGAAAGTCAAGTATCACATGGTTTCACTTACTTGTGGTGCATAAGGAGTAATATAGAGGACAGTAGGAGAAGGAAAGGAAATGGGAAATAGGGTAATTTGGGGAGGGAGACGAAACATGAGAGACTTTGGACTCAGAAACAAACTGAGGGTCTTGGAGGGGAGGGGGTGGGGGGATGGTGGTGGGTACTGAGGGCCCGTATTGCATGGAGCACTGAGTGTGGGGCATAAACAATGAATCTGTGAACACTGAAAATAAATAAATAAATAAATAAATAAATAAATAAATAAATAAAACCCCTGCAGGTCCTATTTGAAGTACCAAACCACTGTACTCCCTGCAATTATTATCATTAGTTTTTAGTAAGAGGGCTATCGATTTTGGAATCCACTTTAACTTTGTAAAGCTCTCTTAGTTGCTTGAATAATAATGCACTTAATATGGTTCCTGACACCTGATATGCACACAAAAAATACTTATTACTAGTAATTGTTTTACTGTTAACATTCTTAAGAAGGAGCAGGTTTCTATGCCTGTCTTTCTCATCTCTCATTACTTTTTTTTACTCACCTGTTTTTGCTTTCAACCCTTAAAAAAACCCAAACTTGATTTCTTTTTTTCTATTTTTTCACTTATGTCATATAATATACTGCCCATTTGTATACTCGGATGAGACACCTTGTGAAAAGTTGATATTAGAGGCATTTGGGCTTGTTGTAGTTTCCTGTAATTATCACAGGCTCATGGCTGCTTAGAAGGGCCCTCAGGAGTCATCTAGGCCTTTCCACGCCCATATAGGAAAACCTTTGTGCCATCACTGACCAGAGAGTTTATAGACCTCTGCTGGAACAGGTTACCAATTCTTTGAGGTTCTTTGAGGCTACTTGTCTTTTTATTAACAGCTTTAATTGTTGGAAAAATCCTTTCTCATACTGTAACTTCTATACTTTGGTCCTTGTTCTGCTTTCTGAAGAAATATTGATGGAATCTATTTCCATGTGGCACTCCTTCAAAACCTGAGACCACTGTGGTCCTAGTTAAGTTTTTTTTTTCTCTTTCCAAATCCACAACTCCTTTCTTGCTTCTTCTTCTTCTTCTTCCTTTTTTTTTTTTTTAATATTTTATTTATTTATTTGACAGAGAGATCACAAGTAGGCAGAGAGGCAGGCACAAAGAGAGGAGGAAGCAGGCTTCCTGCTGAGCAGAGAGCTCGATGCGGACCTGATACCAGGACCCTGAGATCATGACCCTGAGATCATGACCTGAGCCAAAAGCAGAGGCTTTAACCCACTGAGCCACCCAGGCACCCTCCTTTCTTGCTTCTTACTGAACAAAGCCCTGTCCTGTTCTGGTTGCTTTCCCTGGTGGAAGAGCTTCAGTTGGCAGGTCCTGTTTAGAGTGGAGTACTCAGAATGGGATTCTCTTAACCCGTGGTGTGACCAGGAAAGACACCAGTGAGGCTCTGTAACTACCTTCTTCTAATCTGGATACCATGCTGCACTTCCCTTCAATGGATGTGGCCCCAAATTCCCTCATTTTTTTGGTATGTGTGCTTTTGTACACTTTTTTTTTTTTAAAGATTTTATTTATCTATTTGACACAGAGAAACACAGCTAGAGAGGGAACACAAGCAGGGGGAGTGGGTGAGGGAGAAGCAGGTTTCTCACCAAGCAGGGAGCCTGAAGGGGGGCTCGATTCCCGTACTCAGGTTCATGACCTGAGCCAGAGGTAGACGCTTAATGACTGAGCCACCCAGGAACCCCAAGTACATTGTTTTTGATGATGTAACTAAAAATGGGCTTTTAAGTCATTTTTGGTATTATCGAAGATGTTCAGTAGTACCCATCTTGGTATTCATAGCAGTGTTTTATTTCATTGAAGACTTGTTTTTATGTTAATTTAAGCTTGTTTTTTCATATCCATTTTTACCGCTCCTAAAATAGTATTACTTCATTAAGATTTGTGAGTTACTTTTTGATAATATACTGCTTTTTGGATAATATAATTTGTGCTATTTTTTCCAATTAGCATACTTAATTGAATCAATATTTTTTTAGATCCATATGTCAAACTTCTACTTGATGCCATGAAGCACTCAGGTTGGTAAGTAAATCTTTTTAAAGTGCTGGTCTGTATTCTGTCTGCTAAAAATATAAAACCCCCATACTGGAACTACTTACAATTTTTCACTTCAGGCCGCAAAGCCTTTTCCATATGGTAGGTGGTGGGAATGGGCTGCATTCTTTCCAGACAGGTCTTGTTCTCTGCATACGTCTTCTGCCCTAACTCTCAATCTCTGGCTCTACCATTCAACTGTGGTATTTAGTAAAGACCACACATAAAGTCTTGTAAGTAATTACCAAACTTGGTTTTTCCACTCTGTCAGCCTCAGCATTGTCCTTCATGGAGAAGAAATCTCAGCTTGTTATGTAGGAGCCTTCCAGGTGTTGTTTAACTTGGAGGAAATTAGAGCAGGTGATATCTGAGGTCCACCTCTTAACCTTCTGGCCTGAGGGGAGCAACTCCAGCATATTTCCAATATGGTCTTAATCGGTGGAGCAAACGCTTTATAGAATCATGTCGTGGAATTTGAACTAGGATAGATTTTCCAGGGATGATTTCCTTATATCACAAATGAGACAACTTAGTGCTGAAGGTTTTCCAAGTTTTCCTATGTATTAGCGGTCGAGGGGATTTATGACATGGGGCTCCTGACTCCTTGCCCAGGGCGGTTTCCCCTGCACTGTACGCACACTGCTTTTGGATGGTGTATCTTTAATGCATTCTTGCCTTTTAGTGCTGTTAACAAAGAGAGACACTTTTCTTGTGAAGACTGTAATGGCAATGTCAGCGGAGGTTTTGATGCATCAACATCTCAGGTAGGCATTTTTGCCAAGTTGTTCTCTTTGCTGATATTTGCTAAACATCTTGGCATGCTGACCATTTTGTTGGGTAGACTTTGTGTAAGATTCAAAAAATGAATTAGTTATGGTTCTTACTCTTAAGGAGCTTAAGTCTCAGGAGATAAGATAGTGATCAAGTTTGAGGCCGGTTAAACTATTTTAGATGGGTGTGGTTACCACAATGGGACAGTAATGTGATTGCAAAATAACCCAGAGATTCAGCTAGAGTGTATAAAGCTTCTTGAGGGGCAAAGAAGTTGAAGACTGTTGCCCAAAGAAGGGGTAGCATGGGCAAAGGTGGTGTGTTGGGAAAGGACAAGGTGTATTTGGGGAGTGGCATGTTGTCTAGTGTAGCTGGGGGACAGGACTGTGTGGAGAATATGGGGAAATAAGATTGGAAGGAAAGGAAAGCCATATGGTGGGGAGCTTTGAATGCTGAGCTAAAGAGTATTATCTTTACCTGGTGAGAAGTGAGACACCTTGGAACATTTTTGATTAGGGGAGTAAGTTTTCTCATCTGGAAAATATGGATAATGATTGTATGTGTCTTACAGTATAGTTATGAGAATTAAATGGGATACCTCATGTAGGGTGCCTATCATAGTAAGCATAGTAAGCATTCAATAAAAGTTTTAAGGAATTGGAGGGTTGTGACAGCATCTTGGAGGTGGTAGAAGAATTAGGTCATGTGATGAGGGTAGATGAAGTTTTTATAAGTAACACCTTCCATCTTGAACATACAACCCTGTTTAATAATACTTAGTTGTTTCCTCCTGGAGAATTCTGTAGGTATTTTGGTTTTCTATAGGTATTTCACAGTAATCATGAGAAAAAGAAATAGCAGAGGTGTGAAAGTTCTGGGTTTTGGAGTCCAGTAGAGTTGAGTTTGAACTAGTTCTAGTTCCCCTGCTTATTAGTTGTGGGACTTGGGCAAATTATTTGCCTTATTCTCAGTTTCCTCATTTGTAAAATGATAATAACAATACTTGTAGCTCTCAAAATGGGTCTTGGTGAATTCATCTCTCCCTTGGTGTTAAATAGAGTGGACATTTTGAACTTTGATGTTACTTCTCAGCAGTGTTGAGCACAGTTGGGCACTCTCTTTTATTTTTTTAAAATTCTAATTTGTATCCTGCAGTGTCTCATTCATACAGAAGAGTAAGAAACCTGTACACATGCTTTTGGTCATGGTAATAAAATGAATACCTGTGTAACTGCCACCCAGTCTTGAGAAATAGGACATCTCCAGGACTTCAGAAGATTACGCACCCCGTTGGATCACATTTCCTCTCCATTTCTTACTCTGACTCTTGGGATAATCATTTCTTGCTTTTCTCAATGGTTTTACCATTGACATGTACAGCCAAACAATGTGTTTTTTGGTTGCCTGGCTTTTATGGAATACTTTGAGTTCTGGGTGATACTTTGTAGTTTGATGAAATCACACAGCATAGAGTCTTCTGTAACAGTTATTTTGTTGAGATTCTTCTGTGTTGTAAACACCTCTCGTTTCCTGTAGTTGGGCTGTTACATAGTCTTCTGCTGTATCCCTGTACTGCTGTTTACTCTATTTAATATTGTTTCTGACTTTGTTATTATGAGCAATGCTGCTGTGAATATTTCTCACCTTTTCTCATGGTGCACATGTGCAAAAGTTACTCCTGGGTATTTGTCTAGAAGCAGAATTGCTGGGTCATAGAGCATGCATACCCTCAGCTTTAGTGGGTAACGCCAGACACTTTCTTCCCCTGGTTCCTGGTTTATGACACTCATTTGGTTGCTCCTTTGTTAGCTCACCTTCCTCTATCAGCTGCTACATGCTGAAGTCTCTTAATCCTTGATGTTAGATCCCCTTTTTTTCTTCCTCTACACTCTTCCAGAGGGATCTCATTTATTTCCCTAGGTCAGAGCTCTCTTTTGAACTTCACATCTGTATACCCAAATGCCCACTTCACACCTACATTTGGATGTCTTAAAGGCACCGGAGACCTCACAGATTTTTCCACGTCCAAACTGATGGTTTATATCATCTCCTAACCCCTTCTAGCCTGGATTTGTAGTTTTGCATATCTCAGTGGATTTTACCACCCTCTGCCCTATTACCCAAGCCAGAAATGTAGAGATCATCCTTATACCTCTGATTCCCTTCCCATATTTTATATCCATCACCAACTTTTATCCAGTTTACCTCCGAAGAATTTTTTTTGGAGGGGGTACCTCTCACTATCCCTGATCAGATACTGTTATATGTTGCCTAGAATACCTCTTTAGCCTTCAGGAAGCTTCTCCGCACCCAGTTTTGGCCATCTTTTGCCTATTTTTCCAAATATAGTAAAAAAGATAAACAAAAGCACCACCCTGTTCACTCCTGTGTTTCAGTGACTTCTTGACTCTAGCTGACGTCACCAGCTGTATCTGGTGCATGTCACCTACAGCTCTGGGCCACCGTGGTACAGGCCTACTTTCAGCTTCTCAGACATTCTAGTCCTTCAGTGTTTCTTCCCTTTGCGCAGGTTTCTCTGGCTGGAATCCTCCCCTCTCCACCTCTCAAATTTAACTCCTGTTCATCCTTGAGATACCAGTTTAAACATTCCTTCTGCAGAGGTCCCTTTCCCAATCCTCTAGAGCAGATCAGGCATTCTCATTTTATATACTCATTACATCCTGGATCTTTCTTCATGACAGTGGTCATTATGTGCCTTTGAAGATCTTGGTAAATAACTTGATTAATTTCTAGCGCCATTTGTAGCTTATACATTAGAAATTGTAACTGTAGATTATAAATCTACTAGGAGGTCTCAAGAAATATTAGTTGAAAAATGAGTGTTGGATGAATGTGTATAAAATAGCTGCCTGTGTCCTGGTGTCTGACACATGGTAAGAACACAGTAAATGGTAACTGTTGTTATTAGGATCCCTCATGTCTTTATTATTCTTATAGGATCCTGCTCAGTGTGCTGTTGGCTTTTTGCACTTCTTTCTGAAGGTCTTTCTGAGGATTTTCCCTGGCAATTCTAGTAGAATGAGACAGTGGTGGTCATTCATTGTTGATTCATTGCTCATTCAGAAACTTGATAAGAAGCAATTTACATGTATTCTCATTTAATTCTCACAATTTTATGAGGTAGGTACTCTAATTATCTCCTTTTTATAGTTGAGGAAACTGAGGCACAGAGAGGTTAAGAAGCTTGCCCAAGGTCACTGAGTTAGTAAGGGCTGAAGTTTGAAGCTGCTTCATTCCCAAGCCCTGTCCTAGTATGATGTGGTGGAGTCCAGCAGCCCACTGAGGATGGCATTTAAGTGGTACTGTAGTTCAGAGAGAAGAGGGAGACCTTGGCTACTGGGAACGCTTAATGGAGCATGCGCATTAGGACCCGGCCTTGACAGATGGGTAGGTGGCGTGGGTGGAGGCTCTCCCACGCTGGTGAGCCATCTCACGCCAAAGAGAAGGTGGGAGTTACAAAAGGTGAGTAGACGTTAGACATAATGGAACTTCTCTTATTTTGTTCCCTCCTAGATTGTTTTGTGCCAGAACAACATCCGTAATCAGGCCCATATGAACAGAGTGGTCACCCACGAGCTCATTCATGCATTTGATCACTGTCGTGCTCACGTCAACTGGTTCACTGACGTCAGACATTTGGCCTGCTCCGAAGTGAGTCTTGTTGTAAAAGATACTTTCTTCCCCGGAACACTCTGAGTTTGATAATTTAATTGAAGTATAATGCTTAAGACTCTGTCTCCTTCTGCCCTTCACTCGCCCTTCAAATAAATAAATACATCTTAAAAAAAAAAGTAATTGAAGTATAATTTACTTAAACATACTCCTTTTCTTCCTGTCATGGTTCCTTGTTCTCTTAGATTTCCATTTTTAACTCTTGAACGCAGCTTTGAGACACAACAAGAGATATTTTAAGTATCTTCTTAGAATTGTCTTAATTATAACCTTTAAATCCTAGTAATAGTAATGACTTCATAGTAACCATTTTTAGTATATAATATATATATTTCATATATATCAGCAGATAATATGTGTATTTCATATATCTATATATGGTATATAATAACCATTTTTAACCATTTAACCAAATATTCATTTTCCCTGTGGAATCAACTCTATAATTTTAAATCTAATGCTAGTTAACCCTGGTGAAGGACCGTGTGCCAAACACTGTTCCTTCTGTGAATGCTTCCTGAGTCTACTCAACAGTGCATTTAGGTAGAGCTCTGATCTGCATGTTATTCATGTTGAAAGGGAGGCATTGACTGAGATCTGTGCTTAGTAAGTGGCAGAGGCAGTATTATAACCGGGGTTCTTAACTGGCCTGCTGTGCTGCCTTCCATAGGCGGAGCAATGTGCTTGCCCTAGAGTAAGACATTTAGTCCCCAAAATATGACATAAAAAAATATGAAAATGGAATATTACAGGGCCATCAGAAAGGATGACTTTTGTAGCAACATGGACTGGATTGGAGGAGATTATGCTGAGTGAAATAAGCCAAGCAGAGAAAGTCAAGTATCATAGGGTTTCATTTACTTGTGGAGCATATGAAGTAGCATGGAGGACAGTGGGAGAAGGAAAGGAAGTCTGAACTGAAGTAAATCAAAGAGGGAGATGAAGCATGAGAGACTTTGGACTCTGAGAAACAAATTGAGGGTTTTGGAAGGGAGGGGTGTGGGGGGATGGGTGAGCCTTGAGGGCGCGGATTACATGGAACACTGGGTGTGGGGCATAAACAATGAATCTTGAAACACTGACAAAATAAAATAAATTGTTATTAAAAAAAGAAGTGTAGTATATTTATGCTCTTAGAGAGACATATGTATTTAATACTTGCATTTCATAATTGAAGGGTGCAATGTGTAGAGAAGTAAAAAAAACTAATATAAATTTAAATGTACACCTTATAACTTGGATTATTTTCTCTTTCCCTTGAAATTAATAAGCAGCCACTGCATCTAATTACAACTCATATTATTTGGAGAGTAGACTGAAACCTGAGTTTTTAAATAGATCTCTCTCGGCTGTTAGGAGAAATAATGCCTGTCAGGTAGCTCAAGTGTGTTAAGTGCCTCCTCAGAGGAATGAGGCCATGTTACTGTAGAAGTCACCAGAAATGGGCCCTTCTGTTTGCAGCATCTCAGCAAAAAGGTGCCCAGTTTGGCTCTAGCATCCATGCGGGTAGGTTCTAAGACTTTTTCATCTATCGAAGCTGCATTTTACCTTAAAAATACAGTGATTTAGAAAATATGTCCTAACTTCAGGCTGTCATACTCATAGTGTGGGAAGTTGGGAATGTTCTTGTGCTTGGAATGTTCTTGCTTAAGTTTCAAGAACCTAAGTTTTCAAAGGACAGTTGAGGCCCTGGAGGAAGGCATGAATTTACACAGGTTTAAGGGAGGTTCCAAGAGAGCATCAGTGTTTTGGGCTAAGGGCAGGAGGTTCCTATTCTCAAAGTGTCTTAGATGCTGAAGTGTTTAAGTTCACATTGAAATTCACTTTGTATATCTTTGAGAGAATGTGATCTTGTAGTCCTTTTGGTAATTTCTAAAAAATGTGTTTTGTGGAGAGCATGGACTTTAACTCTGAGGTGCAACTTTCTGACTTCTGGTTTCAAAAGAAATTAGTTCTTTCAATAAGGTTACGGTGTGAAGTTTTAAAAATTCCCTTTGATAATCAGTTGACCAGTTTATTTTGCATTGACTAGCCCAGCCCATGGATATCTGCTTTTTCTTAATGTAAGAATAATTTAAAATAGTCTTATGTCAGAGTTTAAAACATTCTTGAAAAAGGTCCCACGGACATTCTAGTCTTGGAAAGACACGCTAATTTTAAATTCTTCCATAAAACTTTTCATAGAGCAGGAGCACTTACTTTCTTTCTGTTTGCCTCTTTGTGATAGGTTCGAGCTGCTAACCTTAGTGGAGACTGCTCACTTGTAAATGAAATATTCAGGTTGCATTTTGGATTGAAACAACACCATCAGGTAAGACTAACATATGAAATCACTTAACCCTCCAGAATGCTAGGAGGAAATAACGCACGAAGAAATGAGAAGCTAATTTTGTATTTGTGCTGTGAAAGAACTACTTCTATGGGAAGAATACGGAATGTGTCCCATGGAAGCCAAATAAATGCAGTTGTTCTGCTTTTTAATTACGGGCAAGCTGTGTGACTCAGCGAGAGATTTTAACAGTGAAAAGAACTATACGATCTTGTTCTTGGAATCCTTTTGGAAGCAGGTAGATGAAGAACAGGCGCAAAAATCACAGCCTTTCGGACTTTGATCCTGGCATTCTGGGACTTGTATTCCCAAGACAAAACTGTCATACCTTTCAGAACAGAGACTGCTCCACAGCACGGGTTAGGGCTGCGTCGTAGTGCTCCTTTCAAGGCTGTGGAACGTGACGGCAAAGCTTTGAATCAGCACAGCCCTGACGATAAGTCTCTCTTTTTCCCTTGGGTAGCGGCTGCTGAAAAGAATAGAACTAGGAGCAGGAGGGAAAGTTCAGGGAGGCAGTGGGAGCCTGGCTGAGGGAGAAGAGTCTTAGAGAATGGAGTCCCTGCGTTTGTACGGCATGTACCCAGGAGACACTGACATCGATGACAGTAACCAACAGGGATATATTAAATTTGGAAAAAAGTAAACCTGAACTGTGGTCTATACATGTGCCTCCCAAACCTGTAACTCCAGGAGACAAATTTTTGCCATCGTTTTTTTCCCTGGAGAGGAGAAATGCCCTGCTCTGTCAGTTGCTGTCATAACACCATATGGTTCATCCTCTCTTTCTTCTTCCTTTATGCCTGGGGTTTATTTTTAAAATCAGTGTTTAAGTGTAATTTAGGTCGAGAAGCAATGGTTTATATTCTAATACTAGTGAGCATCTCCAGCTCAGGCATGCTGACCAGGGTGAAGTAAAACAGGAAATACACACAGAAGATGAATGATTGACAGATTGCACAGCTGTAAGAACCAATATTTGGCTATATATATATTTTAAGATTTTATTTATTTGAGAGAGAGAGAGAGTAAAAGCAGAGGAAATGGCAGGCAGAGGGAGAGGGAGAAGCAAGCCCTCCAGCGGAGCAGGGAGCCTGATGCAGAACTGGATCCCAGAACCCTGGGACACTTAATGGACTGAGTCACCTAGGCATCCTTGGTTATTTTTCATGAAAAGCTTAGATGCCATTCTTTTGAACTTCAGTTTGTGCTTATAGAGAAATAAATGGATTTAAAGCTCTCCAAGAATTGGAATGGCAGGCCCTTCTGTTTCTGAACACATTTAGAATACTGAGAAATTCTAGCTTATTGCTTTGCTATGTAACATTAGATAATTTATTTTGTTAGGTAGAGAACACCCATGCAAAGAACGCTCAGGAAAAAAAAAGTTGTTTGATTTTCTGTTTTCTCCTGAAAAATTAAGACACTTTTAAATTTTGTGTATATGTATGTGTAGCTTCCCGTTGCCTCCATGGGAGGTGCCCCTCTTTTTTTTTTTTTTAAGATTTTATTTATTTGACAGAGAGAGACAGCGAGAGAGGGAACACAAGCAGGGGGAATGGGAGAGGGAGAAGCAGGCCGAGTAGGGAGGGTGATATGGGGCTCAATCCCAGGACTCAGGGATCATGAACTGAACTGAAGGCAGACGCTTAATGACTGAGCCACCCAGGCACCCTGGGAAATGCCCCTCTTGAAGGAAAGATTGTCTAGTATTGGTCAACTGGAAAGTAAAGGAAGAGAAAGACATAGAAGTAAAGTATATTTTAAATCTATTTAAATTTTATTGAAAATTCAACCAGAACCTTATTTACAGATTTTTTTTTTTTTTTGATTTTTGCAAATCAGGAGTTACTGTTCGTTGGACTGCAGAGAATGACATCTGGCTATTTATTGGAAAAGATGAAAAAAATGGAGGTCTTATTTATACCTAAATATTTTTAGTTCAAGCTAAACATATTCCATAATTTAAGAGCTATGTTTCTACTTTAGAATGATAGAAATGAAAACAGTAATATGAAAGGGAATTAATTCTTCTTTTTCCATTAAGTTTTCCAACTTAAATTCAATCCGTTAACACATAATGTATTATTAGTTTCAGAGGTAGAGGTCAGTGAATCATCAGTCTTACATAATACCCAGTGCTCATTACATTACAAACCCTCCTTAATGTCTATCATGCAGTTACCGCATCCCCCCACTGATCTCCCCTCCAGCAACCTTCAGTTTGTTTCCTATAATTAAGAGTTTCTTATAGTGGGGCGCCTGGGTGGTGCAGTTGGTTAAGCATCTGCCTGTGGCTCACGTCATGATCCCAGGGTCCTGGGATGGAGCACTGCACTGGGCTCCCTGCTCAGCAGGGGGTCTGCTTCTCCATTTTCCTCTGCCCTCCTCCCTGCTTGTGTTTTCCTTCTCTCTCTCCCTGTCTCTGAAATCAATCAATCAATCAATCTTAAAAAAAAAAAAGAGTCTGTTATGATTTGTCTCCCTCTCTGATTTTGTCTTCTTTTATTTTTCCTTCCCTTTCCCTATGATCCTGTTTTTTTTTTTTTTTTTCTTTAATTCCACATATGAGTAATTGTCTTTCTCTGGTTGACCTATTTTAAAATCTTAGCATAATACCCTCTAGTTTCATCCATGCAGTTGCAAATGGCAAGATTTAATTTTTTTTTTTGGTGGCTGAGTAGTATTCCATTGTATATAAATACCACGTCGTCTTTATCTGTTCATCTGTTTTTGGACATTTGGACTCTTTCCATAGTTTGGCTATTGTGGACATTGCTGCTGTAAACATTGGGGTGCGGGTGGCCCTTCGGATCACTACCTTTGTATCAGTGGGGTAAATACCTAGTAGTGCAATTGCTGGGTCGTAGGGTAGCTCTACTTTTTGAGGAAACTCCATATGGTTTTCCAGAGTAGCTGCTCCAGCTTGCATTCCCACCAACAGTGTCAGAGGGTTCGAGAGAGAATTAAGTCTGATTGTGGTCAAATATTATATAAAATGTTATTATTTCATGATTAGATTGTCATTTAAGTTAAAGCCATATAATTTTCTTTCTCCTTAGACTTGTGTGCGAGACAGAGCCATTCTTTCTATCCTGGCTGTTAGGAATATCAGCAAAGAAGTAGCCCAACAGGCTGTTGATGAAGTTTTTGAATCTTGTTTCAATGACCACGAACCTTTTGGAAGGATCCCACATAACAAGACTTATGCAAGATACGCTCATAGAGACTTTCAAAACCGTGATCGGTATTACTCAAATATATGAAGACAATGACATTTTATATTATGGAACTTTTGTGATCATGAAGGAAATATGGTTCTTAAGTGGACAAATGTAAAAGGTATATGATCAATTAAATACAGATAAAACACAGAAAATACTGATTCTAGCTTATGATCAGAAAAAATAACTGGTAAAAGTGAACTATCTTAAACTGCAAGGCAAAAGTTGTAACTATAGTTAACCATTTGGTAAATAAGGTAAATAAATTACATTTTTGTATTTTTTATTTTGTACTTGTGTTTTTAATTATTTATTTTTAGATTGTGATTTGTTTTTGCTACATGTGATTATTTTAAAATTCGATTATGAAACTCATGAAATGTGTCCTTGTATGAAGTTGATATGTGACCACTGTTGGTATTTACATTAAATGTAAAGAAAGTATACTGATTTTATTATAGGATGTTTATTGAGATGTTACCATGGTCAAAATATGCAAAGAATGAAAGTTGGGAATGATTCTTCAATGGTCAATGCCTCCCTTCTCCCTTTTCTTTCAACATGTGGCTTAATTTTCTGGGGATAGTCTTGATTAGATTTTCTTCTTTTGTAAAGGCAGTGCATTAAATTTATAATGTAATTGAATTTAATTTTAATGTACTTAAAAGATTTTTCATATAATCATTCCCAAATCTTTTGTCAGGCCCTGTGTATATCTGAGTTTTAGATTCAGAAGACAGGTCATCTTATCTATTCCCCTTAACTGGTAGCAGCATCTTCCACCTGTCTCTGGCAAATATTTCTTGGCTATGTCCAGACTGAAAGACAGTGATACCTGTCTGCAGATGTGGCTAATTAAGGGTTTAAAGACAACCAAACTAGCAGGATGATTTCTTGTGAGTTAAAATCTGATTAAATATAAAGTGATACCCAAGCTTGATCACTTACTAAACATTAAAACAAGTTTTGAGGATCCTGGGAAGACAGCAGAATAGGAAACAACAGAAATCTGTTTCCCCACCTAGGCAATATTGCATTGGCAGAATCTTATATAAATATTTTGAAACTCGAGTTGGAAGTCTCCTAACTTCCAGAGAAAGGCTTGGGTGGTAAGTTGCAGTTAATTTTGGCTAATTTCAGCTCTTAGCATAGAAGTAGCTACCCATCTCCCACCACTGTGCCCTGTGGCAGACACTTATATATGTATGTTCCTGGAGTAGCTTATACACAGATTGTGGAGCCAGGGTGGGCAGAAAGCACCCTGTCTTTCATATATTTGGGATGTGCTCTGATTGCTGCTTCTGAACACAGGGGTTCAGAGAAAGAGGTGGTGGCATTCTTGTACCATTTTTACAAACTGCTTCCCATATGGCTGAAGTGACTTTCAGGGTCTTTAAAGGGCTGGTGCCTTTTGTCATCCTTCATTTTCCCCTTTTGGGATCTAGACTTTGAAGACTAGGCCATTTAAAAACAATGGCAGGGGCGCCTGAGTGGCTCAGTTGGTTAGGCATCTGCCTTCAGCTCAGGTCATGATCCTGCGGTATTAGGATTGAGCCCCATGTTGGGCTCCCTGCTCAGTGGGCAGCCTGCTTCTCTCTCTCCCTCTGTTGCTCCCCCTGTTTGTGCCCGCTTGTGCTCTCTCTCTCAAATAAATAAAAATCTTAAAAAAAAAAAAAAAGAAAAAACAAAAACAATGGCCGATACATGGGGGAACTAGAAAGTCATCAGGCATGCCCCGGGAAAGGCACAGGCTCAGAAAAACTGAGGAAGACCAAAGTTTACACCTCAGGCTGATCCTTGGCACAGAGACAGCCTGCAACAATTAAAAGCAAAAACAAAACCTGAAACTCAACAGCTAACCTGAAGAAGCAGAAGAATCTGATTTTCAGAGCCATCACATTATTAGATTCAAATGTCCCATTTTCAACCCCCCAAAAATCACAAGACATAAAGGCGTACACAAGAAAGTGTGGCCCATTCAAAGGAGAAAACAAACTAACAGAAACTTGCCCTGAAAAAGCCTGATGGTCGGGTGCCTGGGTGGTTGAGTGGGTTAAAGCCTCTGCCTTTGGCTCAGGTCATGATCTCAGGGTCCTGGGATTGAGGCCTGCATTGTGCTGTCTGCTCAGCAGGGGGCCTGCTTCCTCCTCTCTCTCTGCCTGCCTCCCTGCCTACTTGTGATCTCTGTCAAATAAATAAATAAAATCTTAAAAAACAAAACAAAACAAAACAAAAAACCCTGATGGTGGACTTAGCAGATAAAGAATATAAAACAACTGCCTTAAAGATGCTCAAAGAGCTAAAGGCAAATGTCAACAAATAATGTACAAACAAAATGGAAATATCAATAAACACATAAAAATTTTAAAGAAAATGAAAAAACCCTGGAAAGTTCAATAACAAATGACAAAAAAATCCACTTGAGGGATTCAAAGGCAGATCTGGCCAGGCAGAAGAAAGAATCAGTAAACTTGAAGAAAAGGAAAATTATTGAGTCTGAAGGACAGAAAGAAAAAAGACCAAAGAAAATGGAACAGAGCCTAAGGGGCCTGCGGTATATAATCAAGTTGGCCAGTATATGCATTATGGAAGTCCCAGAAGGAGAAGAGAGAGAAAGGCGCAGACAGAATATCTGAAGAAATAATAGTTTGTAACTACACATTTTCTTTTCTACATGATTTTAGAGACTAATACATTAAAGAAGTTATTAGTTTATGTTTTAGGGCACACAACATATAAATATGTAATTCTGCAGCACCAACAACTGAAAAGGATGAAGACAAGAGTTTTGAAGGAGCAGGATTTTTGTATGTTATTAAAGTTACACTGGCATAAGTTCAAAACAGTGTTAAAGTGTTATGATGTTAAATGTAATCTCCATGGTAACCACAGGAAAATAGCTATAGAATATACACAAAAGGAAATGAAAAAGGAATTTAAATATTTCACTACAAAAAATCAACTAAACACAAAAGAAGAGAATAGTTCTGTACATGGGAGGCAAAAAAGCTGTAAGATATAGAAAAATGAGTAGCAAGTTGCCTGAGGTAAATTTCCTCTTATCAGTAATTATTTTATTATTTTAACAGATTTATTTATTTATTTATTCTAAGAAGAGAGAGAGCACGAGCAGGGGGAAGGGCAGAGGTAAAGGGAGAGAGAATTCTCAAGCAGACTCCATGCTGAGCACAGAGCCTGAGGCAGGGCCTGATCCCATGACCCTGAGCTGAAATCAAGAGTTGGGTATTCAACCGACTGAGTCATCCAGGTGCCCCTTAGTTACTATTTTAAATGTAAATGGATTAAAATATCCAATCAAAAGATTGGGAAGAGACTGGCAGAATGGATTAAAAAAAATGACCCAACTATAAGATGTCTACAAGACTCAGCTAAGATGCAAACACAAATAGATTAAAAGTGAAACAATGGAAAATGATATTCCCTGCAAATAGTAACCAAAAGAGATCAGGGTTGTCTATACTAACATCAGACCCAGTAGACTTCCAAGAAAAAAAGTTTACAAGAGACTCAAAAGGATATTATATTTTAAATAAAAAAAAAATATTTTATTTATTTATTTGACAGAGAGAGAGGTCACAAGTAGGCAGAGAGGCAGGCAGAGAGAGAGAGGAGGAAGCAGGCTCCCTGCTGAGCAGGGAGCCTGATGCGGGACTCAATCCCAGGCCCCTGAGATCATGACCTGAGCCGAAGGCAGAGGCTTTAACCCACTGAGCCACCGAGGTGCCCAAGGATATTGTATTTTAATAAAAGCTTCAGTGGAGCAAGAAGACATAACACTTAGACACATAATAACAGACTACCAAAATAGGTGAAGCAAAAGGGACAGACTCAAAGGGAGAAATAGACAGTTCTACAATAATAGTTGGACACTTCACTACCCTACTCTCAATAATGGGTAGAACAACCAGACAGAAGATAACCAAGTAAACAGAGGACTTGAACCACAAAATAAACTAACTGGATTTAACAGACATACACAGAATACTCTAACCAGCAACAACAGCATGCACATTCTTCTCGAATGACATGGGATATTTTCCAAATTAGACTGTATGTTAAGCTGCAGAATAATATATTAATATATTTAAAAAGATATCATATAAAGTATCTCCTCTGACCACAAAGAGATGAAAATAGAAATAGATAACAGAAGGACAACTGAAAAATTACAAATTTGTAGAAATTAAAGAACACACACAACCAATGGATCAAAGAAGAAATCACAGGGATGTTAGAAAATACTTAAGGCAAATGAAAACAAAACACAAGTACCAAAAATTATAGGGCACAGCAAAAGTGGTGCTAAAGGACAAATTTATAGTTTTACATAAATACTTATGTAAAAAAAAAAAAGAAAAATCTCAAATTAACATCCTAACTTTATAATGTAAGGAACTAAACAAAAAAGAACAAACTAAACTCAAAGCTAGCAGAAGGAAGGCAATCATAAACATTAGAGCAAAGGCCAGTGAAATAGAGTGTAGAAAATAACAGAGAAAATTAATAAAACGAAAAGATCAACAAAATTGACAAATCTTCAGCTAGATGGACTAAGAAAAAAAGAGAGACTTCAAGTTACTAAAATAAAAAAGTGGGAACATTACTATCAAACTATAGGAATAAAAAAAGATTATGACAGTACTGTGGACAAATGTACACACCATATTAGATCACCTAGATGAAATGGACAAATTCTTAGAAATGCATAAACCATAAGGAATAGAAAATCTGATTAGACCTAAAACTAATAGGGAGATTGAATCTGTAATAAAAAATCTTTAGGGGGGGCGCCTGGGTGGCTCAGTGGGTTAAGGCCTCTGCTTTTGGCTCAGGTCATGATCTCAGGGTCCTGGGATCGAGGCCTATATTGGGCTCTCTGCTCAGCAGAGAGCCTGCTTCTTCCTCTCTCTCTGCCTGCCTCTCTGCCTACTTGTGATCTCTCTGTCAAATAAATAAATAAAATCTTAAAAAAAAAATCTTTAGGGGGAGATACAGATGTAGTAAAAAGAAGGGCCATATGTACCCCAATGTTAATAGCAGCAATGGCCACAATCGCCAAACTGTGGAAAGAGCCAAGGTGGCCTTCAATAGATGAATGGATAAAGACTATGTGGTACATATATACAATGGAATACTACGCCTCCATCAGAAAGGATGAATATCCAATTTTTGTAGCAACATGGACCGGATTGGAAGAGATTATGCTGAGTGGAATAAGCCAAGTAGAGAAAGTCAAGTATCACATGGTTTCACTTACTTGCGGTGCATAAGGGGTAATATAGAGGACAGTAGGAGAAGGAAAGTAAATGGGAAGTAGGGTAATTCGGGGAGAGAAACGAAACACGAAAAGACTTTGGACACAGAAACAAACTGAGGGACTTGGAGGGAGGAGGTGGGGGGATGGGAGAGCCTGGTGGTGGGTACTGAGGGCACCTATTGCATAGAGCACTGGGTGTGGGGCATGGGCAATGAATCTTGGAACACTGAAAAAATAAAATAAATTTAAAGTAAAAAAAAAAAGAAGTATCTAAAAAAAAAAAATCTTTAGGGGGAGATAGTCCAAGATTTGGAGGAGTAGGTGATCTTAGTTTTGTCTGGTCCCAGGAATTCTGCTAGATAGCTATCAAATTATTCTGAACACCTGCAAACTCAAATGGAGAGCTAAGAAAAAATATTTGCAAGCTTACAAACAGAAAAGTGACTACTTTCCGCAAGGTAGGAGGTGCACAGCAGGAATTTGAGGTGCTATAGGGGAAGATCGACCATGGAGTTGGGGTTGGGGAGGGATCCTCTATAGGCTGGCTACTGATAAGTGATATAGCAGCAGAGCACAAAATCAGAACTTTTAGAAATTTGCTTCCATGAGGGGAGCTGAGGTGGTGAAGTGGGGTGGAATCCTATGTGGGACAGTGTGGCGTTAGGATCTCCAGGGTCACAGGAAGACTGGGGGTGCTTGAGTGCAGCAGAGCTCCCAGGCATGGGAATGGTGAAGCTGGCTGCAATCAGTGGGTCCAAGAGTGGGCTTTTAGTTCAGGGTTGCCCTATACCTGGACCCACAGCATGGTTGGATGACCACTCCCTGTACAGGGGCCCAGCAAGTGGGAGAGCCACAGCAAGACTTCCCTTCTTCCCCCAGGAGGAGGGTGTGGGATTGCACTGCAGGAATCCACAGGGTTTAGAGATTAAAATGGGGTCACGCGCCTGAGATAGAAACATTTAGCCAAAGGCTGGGTTAGCATGGAGTGTGGACGGAGAGCAGGGAGACCAGAGCTATTGACCGCTTTTCCCTGGGGGCTCACTGAGATGTGGGCCCCTGAGCTTTGGGCTCTGGGACTGGAGGTTGGGAGGCTGTCATGTTCATTCTCATCCTCTAAAGCGGCTCAAAAAGCCTTCAGGGAACAAAAGCCACAGAGAGCAATCCAGAGCAGATGACTTAGCCTGGAGCTCTGGCAAGAGCAGTACAATTCTTCCCAGGGCAAAGACACCTGAAAATCACTGCAACAGGCCCCCAGAAGATCAGAAAGAGTGTCCAGCTAAGACCTAGTTTACCGTTCACACAGAACTGCAAAAACTCCAGTGCTAGGGGAAGATGGTTTTTTCCCCCCATAATTCTTTAGTCTTTCAATTTTATTTTCTTCCTCTTTCCTTTTCAATGAATTTCTTATTTTATCAACTCTTTTTTAAAAATCTTTTAATTTTCATTTTTACAGTTACATTCTATCCTTTCATTGTATCTAATTTATTTTTGTACCTATATAAGTTTTTCTTTCTTTACAATTTGAGATCTAGTTTTCTAACAAACAAACAAAAATACACATAGGTTCCAAGGAATTGCTCTACTGTGTTCACCTGTCTGATTATAGTCTCTCCTTTTTTAAAAAAAATTTTAATTTAATTTTTTTTTTTACAGTTTTGGGTCTCTTCTGATTTGTTTAATGTATATTTCTCTGGGATCATTGTTGTCATTTTAGTATTTTGTTCTCTCATTATTCCTTTCTGGACAGAATGACAAGTTAGAAAAACTCATCTCAAATAAGAGAACAAGAGGCAGTACTGACTGCCAGGGATCTAACAGGTATGGATATAAGTAAGATGTTACAACTATAGTTTAGAATAATGATTATAAAAATACTATCTTTTTGGAGATATAAAAGAACTAAAAATCCAATCAATTCTTTTTTTTTTTTTTTTGGAAGATTTTATTTATTTATTTGACAGAGAGAAACTCAGCGAGAGAGGGAACACAAGCAGGGGGAGTGAGAGAGGGAGAAGCAGGCTTCCCGCTGAGCAGGGAGCCTGATGCGAGGCTTGATCCTGGGTCTCCAGGATCCTGACCTGAGCTGAAGGCAGTTGCTTAACCAACTGAGCCATCCAGGCGCCCCAAATCTAATCAATTCTAAATAAAAAGAGCTATTAAGGAGATACAATAAAAAATGGAGGCTCTAACTGCTAGGATAAATGAGGCCAAAGAGAGAATTAGTTATATAGAAGACCAGATAATGGAGAATAAAGAAGCTGAGAAAAAGAGATAAACAACTACCACAATCATGAGGGGAGAATTTGAGAGATAAGCGATATCATAAAGCAAAACAATATAAGAATAATTGAGATCCCAGAGGAAGAGGAGAGATTGGGCAGAAGGTATACTGGAACATATTATAATAGAGAACTTCCCTAATCTGGGGAGAGAAACAGGCATTCAAGTCCAGGAGGCACAGAGAACCTCCCTCAAAATCAATAAAATAGATCAACACACTGACATATAATAATAAAACTTGCAAATCTCAGAGACAAAGAGATAATCCTGAAAGCAGCTTGGAACAAGAGGTCTGTAACCTACAAGAGTAGAAACATTAGACTGGCAGAAGACATACTCACAGAGACCTGGATGGCCAGAAAGGACTGGCGTGATATTCAGGGTGCTAAATGAGAAAAATATGCAGCCAAGAATACTTTATCCTGGTAGGATGTCATTCAAAATTGAAGGAGAGATAAAAAGCTTCCAGGAAAAATAGAAAGTAAAAGAATTTCTGAACACTAAACCAGCCCTGCAAGAAATAGTAAAAGAGATCCTTTAAGGGAAGAGAGAGCCCAAAAGTAACATAGACCAGAAAGGAACAGAGACAATATACAGAAAGAGTGACTTTACAGTAGTACAATGGCACTAAGTTCATATATTTTAATAGTTACTCTGAATGTAAATGGGCTAAATGCCCCAATCAAAAGACCCAGGGTATCAGATTGGATGAAAGAGTAGGACCCATTGATGTGTTGTCTGCAAGAGACTCATTTTAGGCCCAAAGACACCTCCAGGTAGAAAACCATCTATCATGCTAATGAACATCAAAAGAAAGCTGGGGTGGCAATCCTTATATCGGATAAATTAGATCAAAGACTGTAATAAGAGATGAGAAAGGACAATATATCATAATTAAAGTGTCTATCCAACAAGATCTGACAATTGTAAACATTTATGCCCCAAACATAAGAGCAGCCAATTCTATAAATCAAATCACAACAAAATTAAAGAGATACACCAATAATACAATAATAGTAGGGAACTTCAATACTCAACTCACTGCACTGGACAGATCATCTAAGCAGATGACCCACAAGGGAACAAAGGCTTTGAATGACACACTGGACCAGATGGACTTCATAAATATATTCAGAACATTCCATCCTAAACCAACAGAGTACCCATTCTTGCCAAGTGCACATGGAACATTCTCCAGAATAGATCACATAGTGGGTCACAAATTGGGTCTCAACTGGTACCAAAAGATTGGGATCATTCCCTGCATATTTTTGGACCACAATGCTTTGAAACTGGAGCTCAATCACAAGAGGAAATTTGGAAAGAACTCCAGTACATGGAGGTTAAAAAGCATCCTACTAAAGAGTGAATGTATCAACCAGGAAGTTAAAACAGAATTAAAAAAATTAGTGGAAACAAATGAAAATGAAAACACAACTGTTCAGAACTTTTGGGATACAGCAAAGGCAGTCCTAAGAGGGAAGTTTATAGCAATGTAGGATTTCCTCAAGAAACAAGAACGTTTTCAAATATACAACCCAACCTAAAGGAGCTGGAGAAAGAACAACAAATAAACCTAAATTCATCAGAAGAAGAGAATTAATAAAGATTAGAGCAGAAATCAATGAAATAGAAAGCAAGAGAAAAGTAGAAGAGATCAATGAAACCACGGGCTTGTTCTTTGAAAGAATTAATAAAATTGATAAATCCCTGGCCACACTTATCAAAAAGAAAAGAGAAAGGACCTAAATAAATAAAATCATGAATGAAAGTGGAAAGATTACAACCAACACCAAAGAAATACAAACAATTATAAGAAATACAAACAGTTATAAGAACATATTATGAGCAACAATATGGCAACAAATTAGGCAATCTGGAAGAAATGGATGCATTCCTAGCGATGTATAAACTACCAAAACTGAAACAGGAAGATATAGAAAACCTGAACAGACCCATAACCACCAAGGATATTGAAGCAATCCTCAAATATCTCCCAACAAACAAGAGTCCAGGGCCAGATGTCTTCCCATGAGAATTCTACCATACATTTAAAATAATTAATACTTATTCTTCTGAAGCTTTTTACAAAAATAGAAATGGAAGGAAAACTTCCAAACTCTTTCCATGATGCCAACTTTGCTTTGATTCCCAAAGCAGAGAAAGATTTTACCAAAAAGGAGAATCACAAAATACCAGCAAATTTTTTTTCACAGAGCTGGAACAAATAATCCTAAAATTTGTATGGAACCAGAAAAGATCCAAAAGAGCCAAAGGAATGTTGAAAAAGAAAATCAAAACTGATGGCATCATAATTCTGGACTTGAAGCTCTATTACAAAGCTGTAATCATCAGGACAGTATGGTACTGGCACAAAAACAGACACATAGACCAACTGAACAGAATGGAGAGCCCAGAAATGGACCTTCAACTCTATGATCAACTAATCTTTGACAAAGCAGGAAAGAATACGCAGTAGAAAAAAGAAAATCTCTCCAACAAGTAGTGTTGCGAAAATTGGACAGCCATATGCAGAAGAATGAAATTGGACCATTTCCTTACACCATATACAAAAAGAGACTCAAAATGGTTGAAAGACCTAAATATGAAGCAAGAATCCATCAAAATCCTTGAGAATATAGGCAACAACCTCTGTGATGATGGCCACAGCAACTTTTTGCTAGACATGTCTCTAAAGGGAAGGGAAACAAAGGCAATAATAAAATTATTATTGGGTCTTTAGTAAGATAAGGTTTTGCAAAGCAAAGGAAACAGTCTTCAAAACCAAAAGACAACTGACAGAATGGGAAAAGATATTTGCAAATGTCTTATCAGAGAAATGTTAGTATCCAAAATCTGTCAAGAACTTATCAGCTCAACACCCAAAGAACAAATAGTCCAATCAAGAAATGGGCAGAAGACATGAACAGACATTTCTGCAAAAAAGACATCCAAATGGCCAACAGACATATGAAAAAATGCTCAACATCACTCGGTATCAGGGGACTACTAATCAAAACCACAATGAGATATCACCTCATGCCAGTTGGAATGGCTAAAATTAACAAGTCAGGAAACAACAGATGTTGGTGAGGATGTGGAGAAAGGGGAACCCTCATATACTGTTGGTGGGAATGCAAACTGGTTCAGCCACTCTGGAAAACAGTATGGAGGTTTCTCAAAAGGTTGAAAATAGAACTACCCTATGATCCAGCAATTGCACTACTGGGTATTTACCCCAAAGATACAAATGTAGTGATCTGAAGGGGCATCTGCACCCCAATATTTATAGAGCAATGTCTACTATAGTCAAACTATGGAAAGAGCCCAGATGTCCATCGATAGATGAATGGCTAAAGATGTGGTATTTATATTCAATAGAATACTACTCAACCATCAACCCCCCCCCCAAAAAAAAAATCTTGCCATTTGCCATGACGTGGATGGAACTAGAGGGTATTATGCTAAGTGAAATAAGTCAATCACAGAAAGACAATTATCACATGATCTCACTCATATGTGGACGTTAAGAAATAAAACAGAGGATCATCAGGGAAGAGAGGGAAAAATAAAACAAGAAGAAATCAGAGAGGGAAAGAAACCACAAAAGACTCTTAAGCATAGGAAACAAACTGAGGGTTGCTAGATTGGATGGGGGTTGGGTGATGGGGTAACTGGGTGGTGGACATGAAGAAGGGCACGTGATGTAATGAACACTGGGTATTATATAAGACTGATGAATTATTGATTTTTACCTGTGAAACTAATAATACATTATATGTTAATTAATTGAATTTAAATACAAAAATAAAAGTGAAAAAAATAAAAAAATGAAATGTTTTAGTAAACATCTAACATATTCATACATAGACATAAATTATACATATGCAGCACTATGCAGACATATTACGTAGACTACAAAATATGCACGGAACTATGAAGCTTGTGGTAACAATGACATAGGCTTTGACAATTTTGAATTTTTTTGCAGATTATAAATCAGATCTGACTAATCACTGTTTTATGTCATAGTGGAGTTAATTTAAGTGGAATGGAAGACATTTGAATCTTGATGTTCTCCTGATTACTTCAAGAAATTCATACATTACAGTGAACTTCCATTCTTTCTTCAAGCCTGCCATACTGCACATTTTACACATAACACATAAACAGTACGATTGTCCTCCCAAGTAAATATTAGAGGTCTAGCTTCTTTCTTATTAATATAAGACAAGTGCAAATTGGAGACTTACTGTTTTATTTGTCCCATGTGGACCACCCTGTGCAGCCTGGGCTACATGTGTCCTCACACCCCGCAAGGTTGGGTGGCTCTGGCTGCCGCATGGAGAAGAGTGCACAGTATAAGTGGGAGACCAACATGGACACCAAATATGATAAATATCAATTAAAACCAAGATAAAAAAATTATAGTCCAATTCAAATAATATATATTTCACTTCTACCTCTTGAAAATTAGCAAGGCAAAAATATTAAAAATAATAACTGTATTCCCGAAAGTTCTGGTATTACATGGATTAGAATTATCTTGGAAAGGGAACTTTGTGACTGATTGTCTGACCAATGTATTAGAAAGGGCAAGACCCCTTCACTGCTGAAGACCCAGTGAGAAGTCAGCACCAAAAAGGAGAATCACAAAATACCAGCAAAATACCACCACCCAGAAGAAGGGCTTCAGCAGAACCTGGCCATGCCGGCACCCTGGTCTCCAACATCTGGCATCCAGAACTGTGAGAAATAAATGCCCGTTAGTTGCAAGTGATGTTTTGTTACAGGAGTGCAAATGGTCTAGGACTAAGAACAAAGATACACTGGAGTATTTGAACCATGTTATCTGCCACAGTATTCCAGAGGATGTCCAACGAGACTCACACTGGCATCCATTTCTCATCTCTCCACCCAGCCACTATCCTTCAAATGAATATTGCTGCTTCACGGAAGGTGCTGAACTTCCCACATGTAGCAAGGAGCATCACACCCCTGCCTCGCTCTTGCAGATATCTTTATTGTACAGAGTTATAAATTGCATCAAGTACATGAAAGATATTACATAAATTTGGAGGTTTGTTTTTTAATTAATATCATGTGAAGTACTAACATAGCTGTCTTGAAAGAAATGGGTATAAATAATATAAAAAAATGATAGTTTTGGAGTGGGAAAAAAATCTTCAGACAAAGAAAAGCCCTGGACCTGGTGATTTCACCAGTGAATTCCACCAAACGCTAAAGAAGAACTAATACTAGTTCTCCAACTTTTCCAAAAAATTTAAGAGGAGAGTATAGTCCCCAACTTATTCTGAGGCCAGAATCATCCTGATACCAAAGCCAGACAAAGACACGACAAGAAAAATACAGACCAAAATTCCTTATGAACATGGATGAAAAGATCCTCAGAAAAATGTAAACTGGATTCAACAGCATATTAAAAGGAATACATACCATAACCAAATGGGATTTATTTCTGGAGTGCCAGGATAGTTCAGCATGTGAAAGCCGATCAATGTAATACATCACATCAACAAAACAAAGGGAAAAAACCTGCATGATCATCTCAATTGATGCAGAAAGAGCACTTGACGAAATTCAACACCCTTTCAGGATAAAACAAACTAGGAATAGAAGGAAAGTACCTCAATATAATAAAAGCCATTATCTGGAAAGCCCACAGTGACCATTATACTCAATAGTGAAAGACTTACTGTCCCTTACTGTAAGGAACAATGCAAAGATGCTTACTTTCCCACTTCTATTCACCTATTACTGGAAGTCCTCGCCAGAGCAATAGGCAGGAAAAAAAATTAAAGGCAGAAAGGAAGAAATAAAATTATCTTTGTTTGCAGATTATATGATTTTGAATGTAAAAAACTCTCAAGATTACACACACACGTGGTGCCTGGGTGGCTCAGTTGTTAAGCATCTGCCTTTGGCTCAGGTCATGATCCTGGAGTCCTGAGATGGAGCCCTGCATCGGGCTCCCTGTTTGGCGGGGAGCCTGCTTTCCCTCTCTCCCTCCCTCTCCTTGTGTTCCCTGTCCAGTTGTGTTTTTCTCTGTCAAATAAATAGTCTTTTTTTTTTTTAAATGATTACACACATACACACACACACACACATGCAAGTAGAAGTAATAAGCAAACTCATCAAAGTAATAGGATATGAAGTTGACACAAACAAATCAGATGTGTTTCTGTACACTAAAAATGAACAATCTGAAAAAGAAATTAAAAAATAATTCCATTTACAATAGTATCATAAAGAATAAAATACCCAGGAATTAACATACCTAAGCGAGTAAAAGACTTGTACAATGAAAAAAAACAAATCATTGCTGAAAGATACTCAAGAAGACATAACTAAATGGAAATACATCCTAGGCTCACGGATTGGAAGAACTTAATATTGTGAAGAAGTCAGTACTACCTAAAGCGATCTATAGCTTCAATGCAATGTCTAAAAAAATTCCAATGACTTACTTTGCAAGTAGAAAAACCTATCTTAAAATTCATATGGAAGCTCAAGGGAACCTGAATAGCTAAAACAATCTTGGAAAAAACAAACAAAACTGAGGTCTTATAGACCAAGGGGATAGAATAAAAACCCAGAAATAAACTCATATATATGCTTCAGTGATTTTTGACAAGGGTCCCAAGACAATATAATGGAAAAGACAACCTTTTGGTGCTGAGAAAACTAGATATCCACATGCGAACTAACGATTGAACCTTTACCTAATCCTATATACAAAAATTAACTCTAATCGAATCAAACTGGGTTAAAGACACAGGAAGTAAAAACCATAAAATGTTTCTAATTGCTAAGTTAGACTTCATTCATAATTAAAGCCTTTACACTGAAAAATATTAAGACAATGAATAGGCAAACATCAGACTGGAAGAAAACTTACATTTCTGACAAGGGAGTCTCATTTGAAAATATAAAGACTTTCTATAACTCAATAATAAAAAGACAAACAACCAAATAAAAAAAGTAGACAAATTTTGAATAGACAAAAGAAGATATATAATTGGCCCCCAAAATGTGAAAAATGCTTAATATCATTAGTCATCAAAAAAAAAAAAAAAGGGAAGAAAAGGAAATCAAAACCACAATGAGGAACCACTATACACCATCTAGAAAAGCAAAAATTTAATGAGCTGCTTGTTATGCCCAGATTTTGAGATCCCCAAAGACCACCAGGGAGTCGCCAATTCCGATGCAAGAGCAAAGAGCTAGCTCGAGCTCAATCTCTCACACACACACACATCCACGCAGCGGCTTGATGCAGAGAAAGAGAGTAATTTTTCTTTTTCCTTTTTTTAAAAAATTTTATTTATGTATTTGACAGAGAGAGAGATCACAAGTAGGCAGAGAGGCAGGCAGAGAGAGAAGAGGAGGAAGCAAGCTCCCCGCTGAGCAGAGAGCCTGATGTAGGCCTTGATCCAGGACCCTGAGATAATGACCTGAGCTGAAGGCAGAGGCTTTAACCCACTGAGCCACCCAGGTGCCCTAAAGAGAGCAATTTTTCAACGCACGACAGTTTTATAGGGGGAGTGTGGCAATAGGCGGGGAGATGTCCGTGGCTTACACTGATTTGGCCAAGCATCAGTTTCGTAAGGCAGGCGAGGCCAGGGTTGGACAATATTTATACGCAGTTGTTCTGGGGAGGGGTCAAGCTGGGGGTCTACACAAGATAGGGTGCACGACATATAAGATGGAGTCAGTCTTTATTCTGCCCTTTCATTCCCCCCTTGTCTTGTAACTTACGGCCCAATCATGGGTCGGTCTGCATTTTTACCTCGGCTTCTGCCACTATGGGCTCGTACTGGGAACGTAGGACCATTATCTGAACAACCCCCAAACGTTCTTTGATGAATTGAACTAACCTGTTGATGACGTAGGGGCGGATGGTCAACAGCAGTAACAGGATCACAAGGGGCCCGGCGAGGGCAGAGACGAGGGTGGTTAACCAAGGGGACCAGTTGAACAGAGACTCAGACCAGGGCTGAGATTGTTCCCTTTCCAGCTTCCACTTTTGCAGCCCTTTTCTCATGAGGGTCATAGATTTTTTTTTACAACCTCTGAGTGGTCAACATAGAAGCAACATTCCTCTCCCAGGGCTGCACATAGTCCTCCTAGCTGCATTAATAATAATTTCAACCCCTTCTATTTTGGAGCACTACTTCTGATAAGGATGTAAGGGACTCCTGTAAGTGAGCAATGGATTTTGCAATCCCCCCTTGTCTTTGGGAATAGGTCAAATTTTTGACCCTTTGCTAAATAAAACATTTTCCCCAGATCTATACTCCAAACTTATAACAGCCAAAAACTCGTTCAAATCTATGAACGAAATCTACCATGACCAATTTTAATTACCCAGGGAAGGGTAGGAGAGAGAGTTAATAATCAGAGCCAGTTGCACACAGATGGAAAAATGTTCACAATCACTTTCAAATATATAAAGTGACTCAGAAGCTCCCATATTTTTAGGCAACAATAAAAGTAACAGCAAAGTTCAGTGCACGGTCCGCGGAGTCCATCGGCAGCAGCGGAGTCCATCGGCGGCAGCGGAGTCCATCGGCAGCAGCGTCCATCTCTGGGGGGCGTCCTTGTCCTCAGCTCATTTGACGTGACACGTGTGTATCCGGGTCCTGACACCTACTTTTACTGCTGTGGGGTTGGTCAGGATGACAGTAAATGGCCCTTTCAGCGAGGTTCCAGGTTTCCCACCTGGTGGCAGTGCACCTAGATTAAATCTCCAGGCTTATGAGGGTGTGGTTTAACCCTCCTCCCTCAGACTCCCACGTGAGCTCCTTTTAAGACAGACTGCAGCGCCTGCAGTGACTGGAGTACAAACTAGCCAGTCATTTTCACCAAGGCAACCTCTTTTAGCCATGGACAGAGGGGAGGGGTCTCCCAAACATTATTTCAAATGGGGTAACCTTGTTTAAATAAGGCGTGCACCTCACCCTAAGGAGGGCAAAGGGAAGGAGATCCACCCATCCACTGCCAGTTTCTAGAATTAGTTTTGTCAAGGTTTCTTTAAGAGTCTGGTTCATTTTCTTTACTTGTCCAGAACTCTGGGGCTGGTAGGCACAATGTAGTTTCCAATTTGTGCCCACGGCCTTGGCCAACGCCTGTGAGACTGAACTCACAAATGCAGGGCCGTTATCTGACCTGATCACCAGAGGCAACCCAAACCTAGGGATTATTTCCTCTAGCAGCTTTTTGGCTACCACCTCTGCCATCTCATGTTTGGTGGAGAAAGCCTTTATCCAGCCTGAAAAAGTATCCATAAAAACATGTACTTATGTTCATATTTTCCCTGCTTCATTTCTGTAAAATCCACTTTTCAATAAACTCCTAGTTCCCTACCCCTCTCTTTTTTTTTTTCCCTCTCCCCATCCTGGTCTCTCCCGCGTTGCCACCTGACATTGAGCACATCTGTTTACCATATTTCCTCCTGCTGTTAATAAGCCCCCCTTTTTAAAATAAATAGCCCCATGTACATGGAGAGTAGCAAGGGCATACCTGCTGTCCGTGTAGATGCTGGTGGCCTTACCCTTGGCCATCTGCAGTGCCCTGGTGAGTGCAATCAACTCTGCTTTTTGCACCGAGGTTCCAGGGGGCAGGGCTGCCTTCCAGAGCTCCTGCTCAGGAGAGACCATCACAGCCTCCGCATACCTTTTCCCATTGGCTATGTAGCTGCTCCTGTTGTTAGCACCGCCGGTGCCGGAAAGTCACTTTCAGTTCATTGAGGAGGAAGGCCTGACACTCCATTAGGGCCTTTGTCCCTGACCAGGAGGGCCGTAGCAGCAACTGTCCAGGTGAGCTGGCCCTGGAATCCCTCCTGTGGGTCAGACCACTCAAAAGCAAAGAGGGGCTGAGACTCCCTTGCCAGAGGTATGCAGAAAAACACATCCTTGAGATCTAGGACGGTAGACACAGTTCTCTTGGGGCCCAAGAGGGAGAGTAGGGTATAGGGGTTAGACACAGTCCGATGGATATCTTCTGATTCCTTCCTTTGCTCCCCAGGGGAGGGGGTACTGCCGGACACGAACAGCCATAGTGGTCGCTTTTTACTGTACCAGTACTGGAGGTCATCCCTCGGCCAGGCCAGAAGGCTTTCCCTCTGCCCAGATTTTGGGAAACTTGACCTGCAGGGTTTGGAGAAGGCTTCCCTCTTCTGTCTCTTCTGATTCTGAGACTGGCTCATAAAGGAGATGTTCATCCACTGCTGCCACAAGCATCTGCTCAGCGGGTTGCCCCAAAGTCTTTCTGTGCCATTTGCCCCTTGTACCCAGGTTTCCTCTCCAGGTAGTTTTTCCATAGGCCTTAGCAACAATAAAATTCGGGCTCCTGTGTTCATCAAAAAGTCAACTGATTTCCTCTCTACCTTAACTGTAACCCGAGGTTCAGGGAGGGGTTCTGAACCAAGGCCCCTTCAGTCTTGGGTGGCCAGCATTGCCGCCTTTTTTTTTTTTTTTTAGGGCATTCCCTGGCCCAGGGTCCTTTCCCCTTGCAGTAGGCACACTGATCTGAATCTAAGTCTCTCCAGCTGCTTTCTCCGCGTTTAAGCTTTTCCTTGTGTCTGAGGCTGACTGGCTAGTAAAGGCTAGGTTAATTGCTCTCTGGCTTTCGGGTGCCTCAGGGTCGATCGGACTGTACATTTTATAGGCTTCAATAAGCCTTTCCATAAAAGCCCCTGGGGACTCATCCTTATTTTGAGTCACCGCACTAATCTTGGATAAACTTATGGGCCTCCTTGGAGCCACCCGGAGTCCCCCCAGCAGAGCCTGGTGGTAGAAATGGAGACTCTCCCTACCTTTACATGAATCTCCTTGCAGATGAAACTCATTTTGCAAGATGACCAATTTCAATTGTAAAAACTCAGAAACAGACATTGCCAATGATCCAATTTGAGAGTTACCACAATAGGATTGATAAGGAAGCTTAGTTATCCTTTTTTTTTTTTTTAAAGATTTTATTTATTTGATAGAGAGAAACACAGCCAGAGAGGGAACACAAGCAGGGGGAGTGAGAGAGGGAGAAGCAGGCTTCCTGCTGAGCAGGGAGCCCGATGTGGGACTCGATACCCTGTCGATGGGATCATGACCTGAGCCGAAGGCAGTCGCTTAACCAACTGAGCCACCCAGACTCCCAAGCTTAGTTATTCTATGACACACAACACTTCAATAGTCAGAACACTTAGTGATGATCTTGCACTAGTACATTGAAACTTTAGGTGGGGCACATTACCTTCAGAATAGTAATAGCACCCATTCAAATGTAACCCAAGGCTTCTCATTTGTCTAACAGTACTTCCCAAGTGACTTAGCAAACTAAATAAAAGGCCTAATAAATTAAGACTTCATTTATGATTGAAATCTTGGGAAGTATGGTAAAACCTTAGAGTTTGAAAGCACAAGCCTAAATAGGATTAGGGATTTCAAAGAGGTGATAAATGCAAATCATAGAAACTGGTTTCTCCTGCCAGGCAAAGGGAGCAACTATTTACATTTTCTTATCAAGAGCAGACCAACAATGGGAGAAAACCTTGCCTTTTCAACAAAGAGAAAGCAGAGTTTCAATCTTATACTTTAAAACCGATTTATTTCAATCTTGGCCAACCATATTTAAAATTCCGTTCCAAAGTTTTCCCTCCACAAACCTTTTTACAACTTTCCTTTGCTTTTGGATTTTGTCCCATGCCGTTTTTTATTTTAAAACAACCATCTCATTTAGGACAAAATTACCCTTTTTTTTTTTTACCTTTAACAAAAATGCATTCCTGTTTTTTACCTTTCCTGCTAATTGAAGTACAAATTAATTTTAAGAGGTGGAATAGAGGGGCTAATATCTTCCTGAGAAGGTGTAACATCTGTAGTATCTTTCTCAGGAGGTGCAATAGTTTTAACAACCTTTTTAGGAGGTACGGTAATCTAAACATCCCTTTCAGGAGGCACAGTAGCTTTAAAAGTTTTGGCTAATTTATTTCTATAAACAGTCTACGTTCCTTTGATTTCAGGTGGCCTATTGTATCTCCTTTTTATATTTTAAACTACATCTTCCCACCATTTTTTACCCTGTCCACTTCTACAGGGCGTGGAGGTGGGGGGGGGCAGATTACCCTATTTGGGCGCCACTTGCCGGAAGCCAGTTTGGGCTGAACGAGAGATCCCTGAAGGAAATATGGTGTCGGCAAATGAGAGCACCCTGAAGATTTTTTTTTCCCCCCGATTATCTGCCAGGCATCTCTGCCTCGCTGGCTTTCAGTGTTTTTATTTATAGGCAACAAGTTACAAATCATCATAAAGGGAAGAATCTTTTACAAGGAATGGTTTTTGCTTACACAGCATTTTGACTAATGAAACATAGTGTTTTGGACAGTAAAACATATTGTTGCAGATGTCCATGTCTATAAGTTACTCCCTTAAGTTACTCCCTTAACCAGGACATGGTTATTCATGATTCTTTACATTTGGCGCCTAGACGATAAAGGGTAGACTAATTATATGGTATCTTTTAAACAGGCGTGACAGATAAGCAAGCAATTATAGGCTCAGATGAATTATATACGAAGTTTAAATTACACCATAAATATGATGACCAGAAGTTAGTCTGTTTGGCATCAAAGAGAAAGATAACTTATTTTGCAAAAGTAACGGCATTTGCTTAAGCCTCTCTTCTCTGACTGGGTACAGAACTCTTTATTTATGGATCCTTTGTGTGCGTGGCAATGTTTTTGTTAGTATAATTTTATTACCTTAAGCCCATTATTTAACCATTCAAGAGCCCCCACAATCTCCTCCACAGAGCTGCAGGAAATTTAAAGGGAAAATACAAAAAGTAAGTAAGGAGAGCAAATTGCAATGGTTAACATAACCTTAAAAGTCCTATTAAAAGGAAGTCGCTACCGGTGAGGGAGAGGCCGGAGCAGAGGAATGGTTAAAGTCCTGAATCTGCTGATGAAGTGACTGTAGATCCAGGCTGAGGCTCCTGTGACTCCATATACCTAATAAATGGTTCTGAACATTCTGCCACGCAACTGAGGATTGGTTGTGTTTAAAGGGAGACACAAATATCCATTTATATTTTTTTGTGACACTGGAGCGTAAGTCGCACCTTTTAAAGAAGTTAGTTTATTTTCAATATATTAAATAGCCTCTTCAAGCGCATCTACCTTTGCCCTAATTTTTTATATATAGGGTTATTTCCATCAGTCTTAGTTACAGTTGGCAGAATCTTGCACTCTTCAGAAACCTTAATTTCCAGTGAATACTAAGGAGGAACCGATTGTAAACTGTTATACTAGAATTCAGTTTTGAAACAGAAGTTTCTAAAATAAACAGTTTCAGCGATCCTCCAAGTTACTGGATCGGAGGGCAGCCGTGGACACCTCCTGCTCACCGGCACGCGAGATCCCAGTCACCGGCGGAGCCTCCTGCCCAGGCCGGGCTGAGCTGTT
>PITA01007761.1:52605-63833 GCA_004023965.1 Spilogale gracilis
CCCTTCCCTCAAATAGGACGGGTCTTCAAACATGACTGCCTAGGCTAGGGGACTCGAACCCCTGGTGACTGCCCAACCCAGGGGGACCCTGAACCCCCTGGCAACCATAGATGGGGATTTTCTCGGTCCCCTGAGAGCAGTCTTCCAACTCCGTGGAAGCAAAACCGAAAGTAGACGATGGCCTCACCCCGATTGGCGGGAGCGACCCGCCTCGTCTCAGATTCTTGAGGGGATCCCATGTCCCTCCAGAGGATCGGAATGTCTTTAGATCCTCCAGCCCTTGGTCCACTAGTGCGTCCACCTAGACTGCATCGGGCACTACCGGAATAATGAGCTCACATAAGGGAGAGAAAACAAACAGACCTACTGTGGCCAATCAGGCTCTTCGTGTCGGGGTCCCTCGGGGCCTTGGGGATCCCTAGAGAGCCCCCAAATGTTATGCCCAGATTTTGAGATCCCCAAAGACCACCAGGGAGTCACTGATTCCGATGCAAGAAAAAAGAGCCTTTATTTGAGCTAGCTCGAGCTCAATCTCACACACACACATCCACGCAGAGGCTTGATGCAGAGAAAGAGCAATTTTTCAATGCACGACAATTTTATAGGGGGAGTGTGGCAATAGGCAGGGAGATGTCAGTGGCTTACGTTGATTTGGCCAAGCATCAGTTTCGTAAGGCAGGCGAGGCCAGGGTTGGACAATATTTATACGCAGTTGTTCTGGGGAGGGGTCAAGCTGGGGGTCTACACAAGATAGGGTGCACGACATATAAGATGGAGTCAGTCTTTATTCTGCCCTTTCACTGCTAATATTTATTAAGATAATGAAGCAAACAGAACTTTCATGTATTCCTGGTAGGAATGTAAGATAGTACAATTACTTTGGAAAAAAGGTTTGGCAGTTTTATATAAAGTTAAACAAATCCACTTATCTTTTGACTTTCCTATTCCTGCTAAGTATTTCTTTTAAAAGAAATAAAAATAAATCCACGAAAAGACTTGCACAAGAACATTAGCAGCCTTATTTATAATACCAAAGAAAAGGAAACAACTGTCTCTCAACAAGAGAATGAATAAACAAATTGTGATATATTCACACCATCATACTTCTCAGCAATAGAAAGGAATGCATTACTGATACCTGTAATAAGATGAATGGAGCTCACAGACATTTTGCTAATTAAAAGAAACATAAGATACAAAATAGTACATATTTGATGATTCTGTGTGTAAAATTATATAATGAGCAAAAACGAATATATTTTTGAAAAAAATCAGAATAGTAGCTGCCTAGAGGGCTGGGAAAAGTAAAAAGAATTGATGAGAAGACAGAAGTAATTTTCTGGGGTGGTGGAAATGTTCTATATTTTCATTTTGATATGGGCTACATAGATATATTCATTGTCAAAGTTGTACAGTGAATATTTGGGCAGGTGGAGAGTTGGCAGAGATAGATTAAGCAAAATGGCAGAATGTTAATAATTAAACCTGAGTGATGGGTCCAAGGATATTCATTATACTATTCTGTGTACTTGGTAACTGTTTAAAATTTTCCAGAATAAAGTCCTTTTTTTTTTTTTTAAGAGGGAAATGAGCTAAAGATTAGTATGCACTGAATTATAAATGCATAACCTACCTTTCTTTCTTTCTTTCTTTCTTTCTTTCTTTCTTTCTTTCTTTCTTTCTTTCTTTCTTTCTTCTTTCTTTCTTTCTTATTAAAAATTATGTGAGAACTGGTATAACCGCATAGTTTTTGCTAAGCAGAAAACTGAATGCTGAGCAATTAAGAAACCATTGTTTTGTTAATTTCTGCCCTTGGGAGAGAGAAGGAAGGGCAGCCTGAAGAATGAAACTGTGTAATCTTTGTCTGCAGCAGTCAGACCATGCTATTTCAACTATTCAACCTCTCCTTCTCAAGGGGATAGAGATATCCAGCCAACATATTACCAATCCTACTTATTTGCTAATTAAACTCACTTCAGAGTAATACCCCAAGTGTATAATTAATTAAATGTTAATTTATGTTGATGATACTGTTGCATTGAATTTTTAAACTTTTTTTCCTGAATTTAAAATATTTGAGAAGCAAGAGCCAAGCATTTTGCTTGTAACCTGTATTTTTCTCTTTCTTCTTTCTCTTCCCTGGCAATGTCCACTTCTAACTTTTAGGATGTAAGTGTTAGAATCCCCAAGATCAGAATCTAGTTCTATAGAAATCACCAAGTAGAATACTTGGGATTTTATAAGGACAATAGTGTTTATTCAACAGGTACCAATGATAAGTTAAAAGGAAAAAAAAAAAATCATGCAACCTCCTAAGTGGCCAGTGGCAGCTTCTCTGAGTGCTAACTGCATTCGTATTTCCTCACATCCAAGGTGGTAAAATAAGAGAGAAAAAGATCAAACTGAGCCAAGAAAACTCTCTTGCTATATGCTTCTTCTGGAACTTGGTAAGTCACAGAGCCCTAGGGCAAAGGCGAAAGCTATATGCACCCTCCTTAACTGGATGTGTAAGGTCAAAGCCAGACATGTCTGGAGGGGTGGGGCAAGCTCCTGGAGTGGCCACCTCTCAGTAGGAGGCCCTGAGGACCCCAGAAGAGTCCAGTGGCTGGACTCAGGGCTCATGGAGGGAACCATAGCTGCCCCTCACTCTGTAACCACCGCATGAGGAAGAGAATCAATCTGAGGGGAAAAACAAACATCGCATTGATTCAGTACACATTTATCAGACATTCACTGTTTATAATGCACTAATGTAAGCAGTAGGACACTGAAGTGACCAACATGGATTGGACTTTTTTTTTAAGATTTTATTTATTTATGGCTGATTTATAAAAAAAAGATTTTATTTATTTATTTGACAGAGAGAAACAAAGCTACAGAGGGAACACAAGCAGGGGGAGTGAGAGAGGGAGAAGCAGGCTTCCTGTTGAGCAGGGAGCCCAAAGCAGGGCTGGGTCCTGGGTCTCCGGGATCATGACCAGTTGCTTAACCAACTGAGCCACTCAGGCGCCCCTATGGCTGATTTTTTAAAAAAGATTTTGTTTATTTATTTGAGAGAAAGTGAAAGCAAGAGAGATCACAGAGGGAGAGGGAAAAGCAGACTTGCCTACCCCAGGACCCTGGGATCATGACCTGAGCTGAAGGCAGTCAGTCAGTCAACCGACTGAGCCACTCAGGAGCCACACGGATTGGACATTTATCATCGTGGGGAACAGCTGCACCAAAAAGGAAAAATATGGGGGTAATTTAGGGATATGTAACATGACATCCAGCTCAGAGCAAGTGACATATAACAGGCCTCAAGTGTGAGGAGGGAGTAGCAAGTCAAGGGGGTGGGGAAGGAGACTTCTAGACAAGAGGAAACCCTTGGTGTGAGGGCTTTAGAATGGAGCAGGGGTAGTGGGAGAAGGTCTAGAGAAAGAGATAATATAGAACTGAAGGGTTAAAAGTTTCTTCTCTAGGCCTCTAACACCCAGGCATAGCTATTGAGATAAGAAGGGGAGTGTACTAAGCGGTGCCTTGGGAGTGTACTAAGCAGTGAAGCCACCAGTGAAACTGTTTACATAAGCGTAAAAGATAAGGAAGTAGTTCCTGTGACGGCTGTAAATGATGTGCTGTGATTGATGTTGTACTGTAGTCCCTCCATGACCTTAAGTGTTTTCTTCAGTGTATAAAAACCCCAACTTACCCCTTCTCGGGGCTCCTCTGTTGCTGTGCGTACAGAGGGCCCCAGCATGCTTGATAAATAAACCCCTTGCTACTTGCGTGAGAGCGTCTCTTGGAGTTCTTCCTCGTCGGCGGTAGCCCTCCCGACTTTAACAGAACAACATACCTGGCCCCCCAAGGAAACTTGCACCCAGTTCCCAGGGAGAGGAGAAGCTATGTGACCTGAGTGCCAAATCAAAAAGGTAAACAGTGGGAAAGAATGAAATGTTTTGTAAATGATATGGGGAAAACTGGAGACATTTGAAAAAAAATTGAATTAAATCCCTATATCATTCTTATATCAAAACAAATCCCAGAGATTTCAGAGATGTTAATAGAAAAGAAAGTCATAAAAATACCAGGACATGGGAGAAATTTTTATCATCTTAGAATGGGAAAATCTAAAGCAACACAAAAATCATGAAATCATAAAAAATAATATTGATATTCTTAATGGCATTTTTACAGTCTTCAAAAAATAAAGTTAAATAAAAGATAATATTTTCAACAATATATCATGAAAGATTTGATGTCATTCATAATAGAATGATGACTACAATTTTTTATATTTATATAAAAAAACAGCCTAAAAGAAAAATGAGCAAATGACATGAATAGAAAATACAAATGGGTGCCTCTTAACACATAAGCCTTATATGATTTTACTCATAATAAGAGCTGTGTAAGCCAAGAAACTATATTTTCACTTATGAGATTTACTAGAGTCAAAAATATGATGTACATCAAACTAAAAAAGAAACTATCAACAAAATAAAAAGGCAAACTGAGTGAGAGAAAAAAAATTATCTATGAGGCTAACATTCAAAATATATAAAGAACTCAAACACCTCAACAGCAAAAAACCCATAAATAATCAGATTAAAAATGAAAAAATGGGCAGAAGATTTGGACAGGCATTTTTTCCAAAGAAGACATATAGATGACCAGTAGGCACTTGAAAAGATGCTTGAGGGGCGCCTGGGTGACTCAGTTGTTAAGCGACTGCCTTTGGCTCAGGTCATGATCCCGGAGACCCAGGATGGAGTCCCACATCGGGCTCCCTGCTTGGCAGGAAGCCTGCTTCTCCCTCTCTCAGTCCCCCTGCTTGTGTTCCCTCTCTGGCTGTGTTTCTCTCTGTCAAATAAATAAAATAAAATCAAAAAAAGATGCTTGATATCACTAATCATCGGGGAAAAGAAAATCAAAACTAAATCATCCACCTCATACCTGTGAGAATGGATTATTATAATCAAAAAGGCAAGAAGTAGAGGCACCTAGATGGCTCAGTCCTTAACTGTCTTCTCAGGTCATGATCCCAGAGTCCTATGCCAACACCACCACCCTCCATCTCCAGGACTATTTTTATCCTGCAGAAGGAAAACTCCATGCTTATTAAATAGGAACTCCCCAATCCCCACTCCCTGACCCCCAGCAACCAACATTCTATTTCCTGTCTTTATAATGTTGACTACTGTAAGTACCTCAGGATTCCATGTGAGGATGAAATTAGTTTACCTGTGAAAAACCTGGCAGAGAGCCCGGCACATGTATTACTAGTGGTTGTAATCTAGCTGTCACAGTGCAGAATTCTGAGATGACAGATATGTACTTTCTCTGAACCACCCTAAGTGGTACTGTATACTAGTCATATGTAGTTGAGTACTGAAATGTGGCTAGCATGACTGAGGAAGATCAAATTTTATTTAATTTTAATTAAATTTCGTAACCACCTGTAACTGGTAGTTCCGCTATGGAACAGCATGGATCTAGATTTGGAGTAGAAGTGAGGCCTGGGATTATAGATGGAGTTATCGCCTTATGGCTGATAGTTGAATCCGTAAAGAGAGGCGGGATAAGTAAATGGGAAGGGAAGGGGGCAGAGGATTAGAAATTGGGGAATACAAGCATTTAAGGTTTGGTCGGAGAAAGAAGAGATGGAGAAAATGTGATCAGAGAGACCAGAAGGAGTGGTGTCCTGTACGAAAAACAGGAGAGTTCCAAGAGGGGGTGTGGTCACCTGTGTTATGAACCATCGACTAAGTCATTAAGCTTAGTCGGTGCTGGAAATACCATTGACCGTACCTGTGTGTTCCGAGGAGGCCTTGCACCTTTGATGGTGGTGGAGCTTGACCATTTGGTGGACCTGGGGCCCCACTTGTAGTTCCTTTGCCTTTTCTGGCGAACACATGCAAAAGGCCTTAGATAGGCACCAGCTTCCATTGCTTTATGAGTGCTGGAGGAATAAAGATTTTCATACTAATTCTCATGATTAATTCTGCAGAGATTTATAAAGACCGTACTCTATGCACTGCTTTCTATGACATATCCCTATAGAACATTATTAGAAGGCATTAGAAGATTATGATGGCTGTTTCCATATTGAAATATTAATGTATGAGTCAAATGGGTGGTTTTTGAACCTGAAGGGATCAAACAGTTTTATTTAATTTTTATTAACAAAATTGATTTTAAACTAGCAGAATTATTTGCAGTGCTCAAGAAGTCATGCTCCATCCAAGCGAGATAAATGGGTCCCCTTGGGCTTTGCAGCTGGAGTTTTCCTTTATGACAATACATTGGGAACCAAGTCATTTTTCCTAAAGAACTTTCTCAGTGAAGGTTCACCCAACCTGTCTTGATTAATTTTTCAAAAGCACATGAGGAGATTTACCAATTACACTTTCAAGGCTTGATTGGATCAGCTTCACATGGTGGCACAGTCCCCATATTGTTGCTTTGAGCTCTGACGGACTACAGTGGGTAAAAAAGGGCCAATGGAAATGAACTATGAACTAAATTCTAATATGATCTAAGCATGTATGCTTTCAATTGTGGCATATTTGAGATGCTGTATATAAAATGATCTAATGCAAATTTCAGGCTGCTTTTTGAAAAAGTAGCCGGGGAGCAATATTAATTCCTTTTGGTCTCTGAAGGACATTGTGACGGAAAAACGTAAGAGCGGGAGAGGACATTGTAACCCATTGCAGAACTGTTAAGATAAGTTTTTCTTTCACTGTCCCTTCCCTCCTTCATTTCTATGGCAGTTTTCATTACAGCAATGTGATAGTAAATGAACTGCATTTTCAGTTCACACAGACCTAAGACTCTATATTGAAATGAATTTCCTGTTCTTTTCTGGCGTCTTGTCAAAGTGTGGTCCTTTTCCTAGCAGTAACCACATCAATTGGAAGCTAGTTAGAAATGCCCAGATTCTGCTAAATTAATCTGTATTGATTCACCTGCACATCAAAAGCAAGAAGCATTCCCTGAAGGGATTTGTTGGCCTCAGGACAGTGGCCCCTCCCGCCCAGATGCATATTCAAATTGCCTGGGCTGCTTTTAAGCCTTTAGGTTCCTTGGGATTCCAACCTCAGGGATTCTGGCTTAATTGGCCTGCAGGTGCAGCCCGCGATCCTTGAGTTTTAAAACACCTGCAGGCAACTCTACTCTGTAGGCTTGAGATCCACTGCCTTAAAAGCAGGATGTGTCTAGATGCCCTTATTTTCAAATTTACCATCCTAATAACGAAAGAAAAAAAATTAAAAAAAATTATTCATTTATTTGACACATAGAGAGATCACAAATAGGCAGAGAGGCAGGCAGAGAGAGGAGGAAGCAGGCTCCCTGCTGAGCAGAGAGCCCTATGCGGGCCTGGATCCCAGGATCCTGAGATCATGACCTGAGTTGAAGGCAGAGGCTTTCACCCACTGAGCCACCCAGGCGCCCGCAACAAAAATGTTCAATATATTTCATATAACATCTTTGTTGCTGCATAGAGGAAGCATAGCAACTCAGGATTTCTCTCATTCAATCCATTCATTAATTAAATAACCTTTTTTCCCTTAGAGAACCTGTTTTATTAATTTTTATTTTTTCCATAACCCAGCCACACTATCCCTCCCCTATTTCCCAGCAACCCTCAGTATTTTTCCTGAGATTAAGAGTCTCTTATGGTTTGTCTCCCTCCCAAGTCCCATCTTGTTTCATTTTTGCCCCCCCCACCGCCCACAACCCTCTGCCCTACCTCTCAAATTCCTCATCCCAGAGAGATCATATGATCATTGTCTTTCTCTGATTGAGTTATTTCACTCAGCATAATACCCTACCCTCCAGTTCCATCTACGTCATTGCAAATGGCAGGATTTCAGTTTTTTGATGGCGGCATAGTAGTATGCGATTGTGTGTGTATATATATATATATATACACACACCACTTCTTCTTTATCCATTCATCTGTTGATAGACATCTAGGTTCTTTCCATAGTTTGGCTATTGTGGACATTGCTGCTATAAACATTCAGGTGCCTGTGCCCCTTCGGATCACTACATTTGTATCTTTAAGGTAAATACCCAGTAGTGCACTTGCTGGGTTGTAGGGTAGTGCTGTTTTCAACTTTTTGAGGAATGTCCATACTGTTTTCCAGAGTGGCTGCACCATCTTGTATTCCCACCAACAGTGGAGGAGGGTTCCCCTTTCCCTGCTATATTCTCTCCAACATCTGTTGTTCCCTGACGTTGATTTTAGCCATTCTGACTGGTGTAAGGTGGTATCTCACTGTAGTTTTGATTTGTATTTCCTTGATGCTGAGGGATGTTGAGCACGTTTTCTCGTGTCTGTTAGCCATTTGGATGTCCTCTTTGGAGAAATGTCTGTTCATGTCTTCCACCCATTTCTTAATTGAATTATTTGTTCTTTGGGTATTGAGTTTGATAAGTTCTTTATAAATTTTGAATACTAGCCTTTTATCTGATATGTCATTTGCAAAGATCTTCTCCCTTCTGTTGGTTGTCTTTTAGTTTTGTTGACTGTTTCCTTTGCCCTGCAAAAGCTTTTGATCTTGATGAAGTCCCAAGAGTTCATTTTTTCCTTTGCTTCCCTTGCCTTTGGTGATGTTTCTAGGAAGAAGTTACTGTGGCTGAGGTCAGGAGAGGTTGCTGCTTGTGTTCTCCTCAAGGATTTTGATGGATTCCTGTTTCACATTGAGGTCTTTCATCCATTTTGAGTTTATTTTTGTGTGTGTTATAAGGCAATGGTCCAGTTTCATTCTTCTGCATGTGGCTGTCCAATTTCCCCCACACCATTTGTTGAAAAGATTGTCTTTTTTCCACTGGACATTCTTGCTTTGTCAAAGATGAGTTGACCATAGAGTTAAGGGTCCATTTCTGGGCTCTCCGTTCTGTTCCATTGATCTATGTATCTCTTTTTGTGTCAGTGCCAAACTGTCTTGATGATTACAGCTTTGTAATAGAGCTTGAAGTCTGGAATTGTGATGCCATGAACTGTGGTTTTCTTTTTCTAACTCCACTGGCTATTTGGGATCTTTTCTGGTTCCATATAAATTTTAGGATTATTTGCCCATTTCTTTGAAAAACATTGATGTTATTTTGATAGGGATTGCATTGCATGTGTAGATTGTTTTAGGTAGCATAGACATTTTCACAATATTTGTTCATCCAATCCATGAGCATTGAACATTTTTCCATTTCTTTGTGTCTTCCTCAATTTCTTTCATGAGTACTTTATAGTTTTCTGAGTACCAGTTCTTTGCTTCTTTGGTTAGGTTTATTCCTATGTATCTTATGGTTTTGGGTGCAATTGTAAATGGGATCAACTCCTTAATATCTCTTTCTTCTGTCTTGCCATTGGTGTATAGAGATGCAACTGATTTCTGTGCACTGATTTTATATCCAGACACTTTACCAAATTCCTGTATGAGTTCTAATGGTTTTGGAGTGAAGTTTTTTTCAGTTTTCCACATAAAGTATCATATCATCTGCAAAGAGTGAGAGTTTGTCTTCTTCTTTGCCTATTTGGATGCCTTTTCTTTCTTTTTGTTGTCTGATGGCTGAGGCTAGGACTTCTAGTACTATGTTGAATAGGAGTGGTGATAGTGGACAGCCTGCCATGTTCCTGACCTTAGGGGAAAAGCTCTGAGTTTTTTCCCATTGAGAATGATATTTGCTGTGGGTTTTTCATAGATGGCTTTGATGATATTGAGGTATATACCATTTATCCCTTCACTGTGAAGAGTTTTGATCAAGAAAGAATGCTGTATTTTGTCAAATGCTTTTTCAGCATCTATTGGGAGTATCATATGGTTCTTATTCTTTCTTTAATCATCACATCATATTGATTGATTTGTGGATGCTGAACCAAACTTACAGCCCAGGAATAAATTTCACTTGGTTGTGGTGAATAATCCTTTTAATGTACTGTTGGTTCCTATTGGCTAGTATTTTGGTGAGAATTTTTGCAACTGTGTTCCTCAAGGATATTGGTCTCTAGTTCTCCTTTTTGATGGGGTCTTTAGTTTGGGGATCAAGGTCTCATACAATGAATTGGGAAGTTTTCCTTCCATTTCTATTTTTTGGAACAGTTTCAGGAGAATAGGTATTGTTCTTTAAATGTTTGGTAGAATTCCTCTGGGAAGCCATCTGGCCCTGGGCTCTTGTTTGTTGGGAGATTTTTAATGACTGCTTCAATATCCATACTGGTTATGGGTCTGTTCAGGTTTTCTATTTCTTCCTGGTTAAGTTTTGGTAGTTGACATGTCTCTAGGAATGCATCCATTTCTTCCAGATTGTCAAATTTAATAATAATTTGGATCCTTTCTCTTTTCTTTTTGATAGAGAATAATAATTTGGGTCCTTTCTCTTTTCTTTTTGATAAGTCCATTCAGGGGTTTTTCAATCTTGTTAATTCTTTCTAAGAACCAGGTCCTAGTTTTGTTGATTTGTTCTATGGTTCTTTTGGTTTCTATTTCATTGATTTCTGCTCTGATTTTTATTATTTCTCTTCTCCTTCTGGGTTTAGGTTTTCTTTGCTGTTCTTTCTTTAGCTCCTTTAGGTGTAGGATTAGGTTCTATACTTAAGAGCTTTCTTGTTTCTTGATAAAGCCTTGTATTGCTATATACTTTCCTTGTATTGCTATATACTTTCCTTTCAGGACCACCTTTGCTGTGTCTCAAAGATTTTGAACAGTTGTGTTTTCATTTTCATTTGTTTCCATAAATTAAAAAAAATATTCTTTAATTTCCTGGTTGATCCATCCATTCTTTAGTAGGATACTCTTTAGACTTCATATATTTGAGTTCTTTCCAACTTTCCTCTTGTGGTTGAGTTCCAGTTTCAAAGCATTGTTGTCTGAAAATATGCAGGGAATGATCCCAGTATTTTGGTACTGGTTGAGACCTGATTTGTCACCCAGGATGTGATCTATTCTGAAGAATGTTCCATGTGCACTAGAAAAGAATGTGCATTCTGTTGCTTTTGGATGGAATGTTCTGAATATATCTGTGATGTCCATCTGGTCCAGTGTGTCATTTAAAGCCTTTATTTCTTTGTTGATATTTTGCTTTGATGATCTGTCCATTTCAGTGAGGGGTTATTAAAGTTCCCTATTATTATTGTATTATTGTCGATGTGTTTCTTTGATTTAGTTATTAATTGGTTTATATAACTGACACTCCCATGTTAGCGTCATTGATATTTAAACTTGTTAGATCTTTTTTAAAATTTT
>PITA01007761.1:63933-89430 GCA_004023965.1 Spilogale gracilis
GGGGGGGAGTGAGGGAGTAGGAGGCGGAGGCCTGGGGACGGCCGACTGGGCTGCGCCCCATTCGAGCGCTCTTTCTCTTCGCCGCGCAGTCTCCCAGCGGCGCGGGATCGTGGGGGATCGTCAGGCCCCCGAGGTGCCCGCGGGAGGCAGGCCGGCCCGGGCGCGTTCGCTCGGTGGAACCCCGGCGCGCGGTGCGCCCGCGCCTGCTGACAGCTGCAGCTGGGCTCGAGCTGTCCGCTCCTAGTTCCTCGGCCTCCGCCCCCTTGGGCTCCCTCCTCTCCGTCCTACCCCTCCAGCCCCGGTGCGCTAGTTTCGCAACTGCTCGCCGCTCGCCCCGTGCCCGGCTGTTTTCCATTTCCCGGCCCCTTCTTCCTGAGTAGTTTGCCCCCGTATTTGGGGAGAGGGGCTGGAAAGGGGACGGGGCGAGCGTCCAGAGGAGAAGGAAGCAAGGGCCGGAGGAGGAAGAGAATCGGCGCGCCCGTGGGGCTAAACTTGTTAGATCTTCTTGTTGGACAGACCCTTTAAGTATGATATAGGGTCCTTCCTTATATCTTACTATAGTCTTTGGTTTAAAATCTAATTTGTCTGATATAAGGATTGTCACCCCAGCTTTATTTTGAAGTTCATTAGCATGATAGATAGTTTTCTACGCAGAGTTGTCTTTAGGCCTAAAATGAGTCTCTTGCAGACAGTGTATCAATGGGTCCTGCTCTTTTATCCAGTCTGATACCTTGGGTCTTTTGATTAGGGAATTTAGTCCATTTACATTCAGGGTAACTATTGAAAGATCTGAATTTAGTGCCACTGTATTGCCTGTAAGGTGATTGTTACTGTATATTATCTCTGTTCTTTTATGGTCTGTTACTTTTAGGTTCTTTCTTTGTTTAGAGGACCCCTTTCAATATTTTCAGTAGGACTGGTTTGGTATTTGCAAATCTTTTAGTTTTTCCTTTGTCCTGGGAGCTTTTTATCTCTCCTTCTATTTTCAGTGATAGCCTAGCTGGATATAGTATTCTTGGCTGCATACCTTTCTTATTTAGTGCTTTGGCCTGCCAGGTCTTTGTGGATAGGTCTGCTGTCAAGCTAATATTTCTGCCATTGGAGGTTATAGACCTCTTCTTCCAAGGTGCTTTCAGGACTTTTTGTTTGTCACTGAGACTTGTAAGTTTTACTATTAGATGATGGGGTGTGGACCTATATTTTATTGATTTTGAAGTGGGTTCTCTGTGTCTCCTGGATTTTGATGCTACCTTTGCCAAATTAGGGAAATTCTTTGTCATAATTTGCTCCAATATACCTCCTGCTCCCCTCTTTCTTCTTCTGGGATCCCAAGTATTCTAACATTTTTCGTCTTATGGTATCACTTATCTCTTGAATTCTCCCCTCATAGTCCAATAGTTGTTTGTCTCTCTTTTTCTCAGCTTCTTTATTTTTCATTCTTTGGTCTTCTATATCACTAATTCTCTCTTCTGTCTCATTTATCTTAACCGTAAGAGACTCCATTTTTGATTGGACCTCATTAATAGCTTTTTTGATCTCAATGTGGTTAGATTTTATTTCTTTTATTTCTCCAGAGAAGGATTCTCTAGTATCTTCCATGCTTGTTTCGAGCCCAGCTAGCACCTTGATAATCATCATTCTGAGCTCTAGTTCTGACATATAGCTAATGTCCCTATTGATTAGGTCCTTAGCTGTTGGTAGTGCCTCTTGTTCTTTTTTGGCGGGTGAGTTTTCTGCCTTGTCATTTTATCCAGATCAGAATAGATGAATGAGAGAACAAAATACTAAAAGGGTAGCAACAACCCCAGAAAAATATACACTAATCAAATCAGAAGAGACCTGAAACCAGGGGTGAAGAAAGGAAAAAAAAAATCTCTCTCTCTCTCTCTCTCTCTCTCTCTATATATATATATATATATATATATATATATATATGATTTGACTGGTGAATAGAACAGAGCCACACACTTGATTTTGGGTGTATTTTGGTCTGTTAGAAGAAACTGCCTCCCACAATTTTAAAGGAAGAAAAACTTATATATGTACAAAAATAAAGGTATACAAGATGAAGGGATGGAATATGAATGTAAAGATGAAAATTAAAAAAGATTCTAAAAAAGGAATTGATAAGATGTTGGTTGAAAAAAAAAAGAAAGAAAAAAAGAGGCAGAAAGTGTTGAGGCTGGAGACTAGAACAAAGCCATGCACTACATTTAGGATATATTTTGATCTATTAGAAGAAACTGCACCCTAAAATTTTAAAGAAAGAAAAACTCATATGTTTATAAAAAATAAGCTTAAATACAATGAAGGGATAGCATATAACAATGAAAATTAAAAAAGATTTTTAAAAAAGGTATTGATAAGATAAAATAGTTAAAAATGTTAAAATAGGAAAGAGAAGAAAGTAAAAAATAGAATAAGAAAAATATAAAATTAAAAAATTTAACTTTGAAAGGCTAAACAATCATGAGAGAAAAGCTGTGAATTCCATGTGCTGAATTCCCCTCACTCTGGTTCTCATTGATCAGTGAACTTGGCCCTGGCTGGATGTTCTCGCTGAGCTGGGGTGGGGAGGGGCTGTTGTATTGATTCTTAAATGTCTTTGCCGGAGGTGGAACTGCCCCGACCTTGCCGGGGGCCGGGCTAAGCCATCTGCACAGGTTTGCTCTCAGGAGCTTTTGTTCCCTGAGCGCTTTCGGTACAGCTTTGGAGGCTGGGAATGAAGATGGTGACTTCCCAGTCTCCGGCCCAGAGCAGCCCAGTGCTCGGGGCCCCACTCCTCAGTGTGCCCCCAGAGAAAAGCAGGCAATCCTGCCTGCCTCCCTGGTCTCTGGCCACACTCTGTGATCACCTGGCCTGTGACCGAGCATTTCTATGTCTGGTGTGCGGCCCTGTTTGGAGTCTCCAAACCCAGCAGATTCCTGCAGTGTGCTCCCACGCTGCCCCTCCCAGTGGAGGGTGAGTCTCCCTGGATCTGCCACTTGTAGGGTCCCTGCTTGAGGAGCAGTGGCCAGACTGTGCCTCAGATCACGGTTTAAGGTAAGCCCCAGCCGAGAGCCCGCTCCTCGGCTCCATCTCTGCCACCAGCTTTCCCGCTCTGATACCTGGGAGCTCTGCCGAGTTCATGCACCCTGGGTCCTTCTGTGACCCCCCGGGTCCTGAGATCACACAGTCCCTGCGAGGGTTCCACCCCCACTTGGCCTCGGGGGTAACATCCCACAGTGGAGCAGACTTCCAAAGATTGCGATTTTGTGCTCCACCGATCTACTTCTGGCTGGGATCTGCCCCCCCCCCCCCACTGTCTTCCCAAATATCACTGCTGATTCAGTTCTTTGCGTGTCCTACCTTCCAGAAAGTGGTCACTTTTCTGTCCTAGAATTGCCGCTCTTCATCTCTTCGACCTCCTGTTGAGTCTGTAGGTTTTCTGACTGGTTTGATAACCATCTAGCTGAACTCCTGGGATCTGATGATATCCAGGTCTCCTACTCCTCTGCCATCTTGCTCCTTCTTCTAAATAAGTTTTTTTAAAGGAAGAAAATGTTTTTTAAACTCATGCTTAATCCCTGCTAATTCAATCTTGCTTTAAGCTTTGATATGTTAAGAGCTATTCATTTTCTCCCAAAATGTGAGGGAAGAAATAGAAATTGGAGAAAGAGAATTTTTGTAGGAAAAACACTGACTATCACAAGAGAAATTCAGAGTACACGTGAAAATAGTTAAGTTTTCCAGATAAAAAACAGGAAACCCAGTTAGATTTGAATTTCAGATTAACAGTGGATGCTTTTCTATTCAATAATTTAGTAATTTTTTTGTGTAAATATTTAGTGTGTGTATATCCCACACACGTGCATGAGACACACTTTTATTTGCTATTTATTTAGCAAATAGGCCATGTAAAATGAGGAATAAATGATATCTATAATTAGTAAAAATTGGAATCTATATTCTCTGCTAGCAGGATGCCTAGGCAAAATGTCTTTTATGTAATATTTTACGATTTAAAGACCTTCTCCTTATTTACAGCTCAATAGGAAATTTCATTTTTTTGACCAGAACACCTCTTTGGGGGCGCCTGGGTGGCTCAGTTGGTTGAGCTGATCATGATCCCGGAGACCCAGGATCGAGCCCCACATTGGGCTCCCTGCTCGGCGGGAAGCCTGCTTCTCCCTCTCTCACTACCCCTGCTTGTGTTCCCTCTCAGGCTGTGTTTCTCTCTGTCAAATAAAGAAAATCTTAAAAAAAAAAAAAAAAAAGAACACATCTTTGGTAAGGATTGAAACACAATTCTGTGCATTCTGGTGACAATTATACTGATAATTTTTGCTAATTTATGTTTAGAAAATGGAACCAATACATAATACTGCCAGTTCTCAAAAGAAGACAAAAAGAAAACAAGTGAAAGGCAAGGCAGTATTGAACAATCTGAGCTGTTGGAAAATCTGACCAGCAGAGGGTGCCAAAGTATCACTGATGAATTTTGTTTTCGAAAAGCCTTTTTTGCAAAGCTCTGTGCCACTTAGATTTTATTGAAATATTTATTATAGTCAACCTCACCATGCAGTGTTGCTAAAGCAGTTGAGAAACCAGACACAGTTCTAGGGTACTGTTGAGCATTCTTATTGCCATAAATGATAGATTTCTTTTGTCCAAGATCCTTGGCTAACAAATGTACTTATTAGCCCCTTTTAGCCATTGGAAGCACTGTGCTTCTGGGTTAGGCTGGGATGCTTGCGTCTCTCTACAAGCATGTGTGACTGTGGGAGGGATCAGAGGCCTAATGAGCAAAGGCATTGGCTGGTGGAGTCTTACCAAGTGAAGGAAGTAAAAATCCCATTAGGGTGGGAGATGGCAGTAGCTGGCCTGACTTGACTCCTAAACTAGAGAATGCAGGGCCACATGCCATAGTTCTGTCCTCAAAGGTGTGTATAGGTCTAGTTAAATCCAGGACAGTTTTATTTGTGGACAGAGAAGGAGCATTCATTGTGGGCCTGGTTTGTGCAAGTCTTGGCAGCTTCTATGTTTGATTTCACTTCAGTATCATGACAACCCCTGTGAGGTAGGTGTTATTTTCATCTGTTTATAGATAAAAACAAAACAAAACAAAAGCACTGAAGCCGTGGGAAGGGACGTGTTTCCATGGACACTGTTCTTGTAGACAGTGCATTGTCCTAACATTTGCCCCGTGCAGTGTTTCCCAAACTTCCTTCTGAAAGAGACTGGTGGCTTTCAAGGTTTCTTAAGTTTTCCGTATGAAATAGTTTTTGCAAAATGTTGCAAACCTTAATCGTCTTTTAGAATTTCACAACACACAAAAATGTTCTAAAGTTTCTTAAGAAATTCTGTGGCAGCGAAACATTTACCTTTGTACAACTCAGGTTTCTTAATCCTGATTGGCTAATGAGCCTTCTCTCCATCTCCATCTCTCTCTTTTTTTTTTTAAATTAAAGATTTTATTTATTTGACAGCGAGAAACACAGCGAGAGAGGGAACACAAGCAGGGGGAGTGAGAGAGGAAGAAGCAGGCTTCCTGCTGAGCAGGGAGCCTGATGTGGGGCTGGATGTGGGGCTCGATCCTGGGTCTCCAGGATCATGACCTGAGCCGAAGGCAGTCGCTTAACCAACTGAGCCACCCAGGCGCCCCTCCATCTCCATATTTAATAGAACACCCTCAGTATTGTGAGACATCTGTACCTTTTGTGGAACGTGTTTTGAGAAACATGGGTCTGATGACTACATATAAGAAATATAGTTCACAGTAGGAATTAAGGAAATCGGATCACTGTTATCCTCATCAGCCCAAAATGTATTCAGCTCCTTCTGTTTGTAGTGCATTGGGCTAGGACCCAGAGGTATGACACAGGTCCTATTGTAGAAGACTTTACAGTTCTGATGAGGAGGTAAAAATGCTGTGAATTTCGATGGGAATGTAACTTTAATTCCCATGATTCCTTTCCTCCAATTTTTAGGGTAGGGTGATGTTAGTGGAAATCCATTGATTTCTTAATGTGGTATTCTGTTTTGTTCCCTCTAGTGAACAATTACCTTTTTCTTCCACTAATTTAGTATGGCTCAGATGCTTGGAGAATGAGAAATTTCAACGTTTGATTATGAGTAAATCTTAGATAGAAGTCATTAAGAATCATACATTTTGACACACCCTGGGAAAACAGATGTTCTCTTTTCACACACAAGTGCACACACACACACACACACTCAATTTCATCTCGTCAGTGCATTGTATCTTCATGTCATCTATTAGATGAACAAAAGCAAATGAAGGATGTGGATATCTCTATCAGGGGATTGGTAAAAGGATTTGGAGTTTGAAGAATGAAGAATTGCAGGTGTTTCTCAGTAATTTCAATGGCTGGGAAGTTCTCACTAAGCCAGAGTTATCTGTAGCCTTTCTTCTCTAGAGACGTGGTATTTCACCTGATTCTGGCACCTCTTCTCAGAGAACCTTTTAAAGCCTTTATCAAGCAGTGTAGCAGGCTATTTTGCTTACCAGCAGGGAAAATGAAATTAATTCATGGTTATAGCACTAATAGAGGAGTTAGAAATGAAATATTTGGTTGTGTTTAGATATGCAAAAGGAAATGTGAAAATGGTGAAATATGATCCAGATAATTCCATCTTGATAAATATTTTTCTGAGGCATTAAGATGCCTATAACAAAAAATAGATTTTTCCTCCTGAGCTGCGTTATGTAAGCCAGTCCCCTTGACTTCACCCTATGTGTCCTTTTGAAGTAGGACTCTGCATGGAAAGGCCCTGGACACACAGCTCTGCTTTGGGAAGTATCATAACCTATGACGTCTGACTATCATGACCTCCATCTGCCAAATTCATCTTCTTGGAGAGAATAGGCAAGAGACTTTACCTTTGCTTTGACATATCTTAGCAGCCTTCTCATCTTATTAAACCAGCAGGGCTTATTTATTCAGGTCACAAATAACTGAGCAGCATAGAAATGATAGGATACTGGTGGCAAATTGTGTTTTCCACATCATGACTGTAAATAAGTTACCTGAAACAACTTTTCAGAAGCCAATTTCAGTACAATGGTTTAAACCAAAATCCAATTAAAGGAAGTCATTTTTTCACATAATGCAGTCATGATTAAGAATGATTATTTTCTCTTTATGTTGGTAACACTTAATCTTATCCTCCTTATGAGTTTTACTTTAATATCGAAAAACAGTGGACATTTCAGGAAATGTGCTTGTAATGGAACTAGGAACCCACTAGGGATTGCAGAGAATGTCCACATGGGTGTTTTTCACATGACACTGGAAGTGGCTCATGACATTACCCTGGATAGTTTCCTAGGGGAGCAAGACACAGATCTGACAATACAAATGCCATAATTCGTGCCTTGATCCAAACTGGCATCATTTTCAGGATTTCTGCCTTGATATATCTTGGTTTCATATAAGAACACTGTGACAGAAAGAGAGAAACAGATCAGTTCATCCTTCAAACATTAAAATTCCCTACATTAAGAAATTGAGGCTGTAAAACAAAAGGAATTGAATCTGAAAGTTACTGGCTCCAATCTCTTCCAGCGCCACTGGTAAGTCACAGATCTGATGTGAACTTGTCAGGGCAGCTTGAGCAATTTGGGACTCTGTAATCACTTCTCTATGGTAAGTTTTCAACACTTGTAACTCTAGTTGTGGGATAAAATCATTATTAGATTCAGTTAACCAAAAACCAATACTTGTATTTGTTTCTTCAAAAAGTATTTATTGAGTTCCTATTTTGTGCTAGGCATCTCTCTGGGCACTGGGATATGATGAACGTGATGGATGAAGTCCCAGCTCTCTTAGAGCTTACTTTTCAGTGGGGATAATGACAATAGACAAGTTTACATAGAGTCTATAAAGAAGATAAAATAGGTAATGTGGTTGAGAGTGAGGGATGTGGATAAGAAAAGGCCTCTCTGAGGGAGTGTTATTTGATAAGATGAAGTCAGTTATAAGAAGGTAAAGGAGAGGAGCATCCCAAACACTGGAAACAGCAAGTGCAAAGGCCCTGAGGCAGTAGCATTCTTGGCAAGTTCAAGGCACTGGAAGGAACTCTTACAGCTGGAATGTAGGGTGTAAGGGTGGGAGAATGGAAGATAAGGAAGGAGAGACAGACAGGGACAGGCTTTGTGGGGGATCTTGTAGAGCCCTGGTAAGGAGTTAGGATTTTATTCTATGTGTAGTCAAGAAACTGTTGAAGAATCAAAAGAAATGGTTTTAGCCACTGTGAGGAGAATGACTAGGAGCAAGAGTGGAAACAGGAAGACAATTTGGGCTATTTCAGGTAAGTCCAGGATCTTTGGACTAAAGTGGAAATAGTGAAAGGGCAGAGAAGTGGTTGATTCTAAAATATACACTGGCGGGAGAAATAATAGAATATATTGATGGGTTAGATGTGGGGATTGAGGGAAAGAGGTTTTTGTCCTGAGCAATCTACTGAGATGGGAAAGAAGAATTTTAGGGGATGGAAATTTAGAATTTGATTCAAAAGTAGTTAGTTTTGCATGTTTATTGGATGTCAAAATCAGATCTGTCAGAGCTGAAGATATAATTGTGGACATTATTTGCATATGGATGGTATGTGAAGACTAGGGAATGTACCAGCTGACCTTAGGAGACAGTGTGGTTCCAAGAGAAGATGGTCCAGAATGGCATCCCAATTGTCACAGCAGTCCAGGTTGGGAAGAGAAGGAGGAGCCAGCAGAAGAGATGGAGAAAGGATAGCCAGCACGGTGGGTGGAAAGCTGGAGAAATCTGGTGTTATGGAAACCAAAAGAAAAAGTGTTTTAAGAAGGAAGTGCGAGGGGCACCTGGGTGGCTCAGTTGGTTAAGCGACTGCCTTCCGCTCAGGTCATGATCCTGGAGACCGGGGATCGAGTCCCACATCAGGCTCCCTGCTCGGCGGGAAGCCTACTTCTCCCTCTCTCACTCCCCCTGCTTGTGTTCCCTCTCTGGCTGTGTTTCTCTCTGTCAAATAAATAAAATCTTAAAAAAAAAAAAAAGAAGGAAGTGCGAGATATAGTAAGAGCATAACAGAGAAGACAAATGGTCATTACATTTGTCTCTTAAAGGTCATGCATAAACAGCGAATCTTGAAACACTGAAAATTTAAAATTTAAATTAAAAAAAAGCAAAAAAAAAAAAAAAGGTTATGCATAACCTTGATCAAGATGACAGAGAGAGTGAGACTTGATCTCTTTCTTTAAAGAACTGATGATGGGGGCACCTGGGTGGCTCAGAGGGTTAAGCCTCTGCCTTCGGCTCAGATCATGATCTCAAGGTCCTGGGATTGAGCCCCACATTGGACTCTCTGCTCATCAGGGAGCCTGCTTCCCCCTCTTTCTCTGCCTGCCTCTCTGCCTACCTGTGATCTCTTTCTCTGTCAAATAAATAAATAAAATCTAAAAGAAAAAAAAAGAACTGATGATGCTGTCACAGACAACAAAACCAATCCTAAGCAGCACTCCATTCTATGGTGACATGTAACTTCTGAGTACCCATGTTACTATGGAAACCCAGGTCATCTGTGAATATTGCTCTCTCTAGATTTAAGGGCCTCTAGAGTTCAGGTAGGCTGAACTCTCACCTTAGGCCTTCTTCAGTGGGCGGACAGATGTCAACATTTGCATGAACACTTCTGGGGATGAAATTTCATCTTATAGGAGAGTTCGTTCTCTGATTGGATGGCTTTGGTTTCTAAAAGCGTGGAGGTTTATCATGCCAGGATTTTTTTAAAAAAAATAATAATTTATTTTATTTTTTCAGTGTTCCAAGATTCATTGTTTCTGCCCCACACCCAGTGCTCCATGCAGTTTGTGGCCTCAATTCCACCACTGGGTGGTGAGGCTCACCCATCCCCCCCACCTCCTCCCTTCCAAAACCCTCAGTTTGTTTCTCAGAGTCCAAAGTCTCTCATGCTTCATCTCCCTCTCTGATTTACTCCAGTTCACATTTCCTTTCCTTCTTCCACTGTCCTCCATGTTACTCCTTATGCTCCACAAGTAAGTGAAACTTGGCTTTCTCTGCTATTCCAGGATGTTTTAATGTATGTCTATACATGCTATTTCTCCTTTTTCTCCTCCTACTGTGTGTGTGGGTTTATGGTGGGGGAGGTGGTGGGTAGTAGAAAGAGCATGGGCTTCTGAGTTAGACAGATAAACGTCCATATCTTGGCCCTGGTACCTAGTAACTATTCAGTTTTAGGCAAGCTAGCTTACTTTTTAGACATCAGTCTCTTTATTAGTAAAACGGGGACAACACCACATATTTCATAGGGCTATGATGGGGGTAGAATGAGATGGTCTGTGTAAAACACTCATCAAGTGCCTGGCAAACAGTAGGTGCATAGTAGATGTTCATGACTCCCTTCCCTTAGCTCCGTGGTGAGACCACTCTTGGCTTAGCTGGGGTCTTCCTCTGGAGAACATTTCTTGACATCCCCCTTTCCTCCTGATCACACTCAATCGAGTTTTATTCCTTTATTTCCCTTAGTATGTACCCTCATCATACCATTTGGCACATAGCATTGTGATTGGTCACTTCATTTCTCTCTAACTAGGTTGTAAACCTTCAGAGACTGGGAAGTGTTTTCATTTTCAGGGAGGTAAAATAGCATAGTGATTAGGGGTGTAGCTTGAAGACAAATTGCTTGGGTTTGAATTTCAGCTTCATCTTAGCTGAAAGGTCTTGGGCAATTTACTTAATCTCTCTGTGCCTTGTTTCCTCATTTGAAAAATGGTTGTAATCCTGGTACTGACAAATTTGGGTGAGGGTTAAATTAATAGTTCTGGTAAAACTCTGGGACAGTGCCTGGCATGTTATCAGCATACCATAGATGTCTGTCATCTTGGAACACTGGAAAAAAAAATTTAAGTAACAACAACAACAACAACAAAAAAAAAAAAAGAGAAAAAAAATAAAGTATAAGATTGAAAAAAAAAAAAGATGTCTGTCATTGCAAGAATGGTCTTTGAACCCTCTGCAGTGCCTGATTTGGGGGTCACTGCCCTAAGAGAACTAGTCTGGAATAACTGAACAAAGTGACCAGAGAACATGTGTTACTCCCTAGATGGGTAGGTAGAGCACAGATAATGATATTATCGTAGATGATCTTTTTTTTTTTTAAAGATTTTATTCATTTATTTGACAGAGAGAGATACAGCAAAAGAGGGAACACAAGCAGGGGGAGTGGGAGAGAGAGAAGCAGGCTTCCTGCCGAGCAGGGAGCCCAATGTGGGGCTTGATCCCAGGACCCTGGGATCATGACCTGAGCTGAAGGCAGATATCTACTGACTGAGCCACCCAGGTGCACCTATTGTAGATGATCTTTAAAATAATAAAATTTCCGGGGTGCCTGGGTGGCTCAGGTCATGATCCCAGGGTTCTGGGATCAAGCCCCATGTAGTCTTCCTCTGCCCCCACACCCCCTCATGTTCTCTTGTTCTCTCCTAAGTAAATAAATAAAAATCTTAAAACAAACAAAATTTCAGATTTCACATAAAAATATTCTTTTCGTAAAATATCCAAAAAATAAGGGTGTTTGGCTGGCTTAGTTGGTAGAGCATGCAACTCTTGATCTTGGGGTTGTAAGTTTGAGCCCCACACTAGGTGCAGAGAAGACTTAAAAAAAAATAAAATCTGAAAAAAGGATCCAAACAATAGACAGTTATATCAAGTAAGAACCAAAAAATCCCCACTCTTTCCCTAGTTCATCACTTACTCATATATACCAAAATTAAGTGGTGTATAGCCTTCCAACCTTTATCATTTTCTGCATCTGTAGTTTACTCTTGGGGGCTCAAGTGTGTGTCCTCATGTCCATGGATTAAAAAATAAAATCTATCATCTGTTTACCAAAAATGTCAGAGATTACTTAAGTAATTAAAAATTAGTTAAAAATTAATAAAAAATTCTTAGAAACTTATCACTAATCACTCATTTAAACCTTTCATTTCCTCCTCAAGATGATTTTTGTGTAAAGAGACTGCCTTTCAAGGAGTGTTTAGAGACAAGGAGAAATGCTGTCTTGTTCAAAAATTCTCTCCCACTATATTCCAAGATATTGTCTGAATAGAGCTGAAGTTTGTGACTTAAGCTATTATTGCCAGAAAGCCCCTGCAAAATTTCAGGTAAGCACAGTTCCTGGATAAGGTGGTATATGGGGGAGGAGAGCCCTGAGAATCTTGGGAAGCTCTTTGGTGTCAGAGTGTGGCCATTGATTCATCTTGCTCAGGGCATCAGAGACCTGGCTCTAACTTGGAGGTGTTAACTCTCTTGGTTCCTATTCCTTGATTTTGTCATGCTCTGGTTCTTCAGTGAAAGTTCCTCTTTGAATTCAGACTCCTTTTATATTTTGAAAGAACAGGAGGAGGAGCTCTTTGGATGAGCTGAGGCTATAGCCATCCTTTGATTATTATTTCTAAGGCACTAGGCATAGACCTATAGGCATTTTATATGGTAGCTTTTTATCTCTTTTTAAAAATAAATAGAAAAGGACACATGAATTTTTATTAAATCATCAATCTAAAAACAAAGCCCATGGTAACAGAATGTTGCCTCATATTTTATAATCTTTATTTTTTTAATTAAAATTTTTTTAAAAGATTGTATTTATTTAGTTGACAGAGAGAGATCACAGGTAGGCAGAGAGGCAGGCAGAGAGAGAGGAGAAAGCAGGCTCCCTGCTGAGCAGAACGCCTGATGCAGGCCTCAATCTCAGGACCCTGAGATCATGCCCTGAGCTGAAGGCAGAGGCTCAACACACTGAGCCACCCAGGCACCCTAATAATGCTTTATTACTAACATTTTTTATTATCCTAAAAACTAGTTCCTTCTCTTATGATTGTATGATAATATAAAATGATTGGTTGGCATATTATTAAAGCTTTTTTAGATCTGAAGATTTATTTTGGGTCACATTGGGAAAACATGATTGTATAGTCATAGCTGTTGCTGATTTCCTAACTAAATATTTTAAATTTGATAACATTTTAAGACTTTTATCTGCTTGAATGTTCTAATAATTAATAGACCAAGGCCTAGAGCTTAAATATCATTGTGTTTGGGACAATAAATTTCATATCCATAATTCAAGGATTCTTCTGGTTGATCATAATAAGTTATGAAACCACATTGGTTGAAATCTGGGTAGATCCTTATTATGTTTCTCTCTCTCCTCTGTAGCTAGTATTTTATGTAGAGGTTAGCAGCTATTAAACTCTACCCATAATGTTTCCAATGATTATAGTGTTTTAATGAAATACAAAGCAGTTTTCACAAAGAGGTGTGATTGGAAAAGAAGTGCATTCATTCAGTCATGCATCAGTGAACAAGTATTTGTTGAGAACTGAGCATCACATTAAGTGATGAGCTAAGACATGAAGTCACAGCTATCTTAGTTCACATTTCCTCCAAAAGCAGAGACTGAGAAAGGCTTGCTGATAGGAAGTTTTAGTTTGGAAATAAAAGAGGGAACGGGAAATAATGAAATAGGGAAAGTACTGAGCTAGCTTATCATTATGGGTAACTAGGGTTCAGTCCCTCTGGGGCCCCTGAGAACTGTCTAGGAGGTCCCTCAACATTACCCCCTTGAAATATGGAAGTGGGCAATATTCAATCCCTCGAATACAGATCATCTTTGAGGGTATTAATTCCTTCACTTCTAAGTTTGTGTAGGAATCAAAATGACAGAGTGACTCCTGGAACTGTCTTAGCAGAGGGAAAGAACCCACCATAGAGAGCAAAGAGAATGCACTGTCAGTTTTAATCTGCTAGTTGCCATGGGCAAAGGTGGACTCAAAAGTGGGCCAAGGGGAGGTGAGATAAGGCAGAAGAGGACAGTGATAAAAAAGTCTTGTGTTCATGAATCTTATTTTGTGCTAATACACTCAGACAATAGGTAATTGCAAGCAATTAAATGTGATAAGTGATAAGAAAAAGGGAGAGTTTATCAGCCAGAACTATGTTGGACTACAGACAACAGAATCCTAACAGTAGTAGCTTAACCCAATGGAGGTGTTCTCTTACAACAAGAAGTCCAGGGGAATGCGGTCTAGGGCTTGTCCAAATACTCAAGGAAGTCATACAATACCAGGCTCTTTCTAACTCCTGGTCTTCCAGCCTCTGTGTCTGACTTTCATCCTCTATATACAAGATGATGGTTCTAGTTCTGGGTGCTCTGACCATGTTCTGGGCAGGAAAACAGGGAAAGGGTAAATGACAGGGCTGTGCCAACTAAGTCCATCTATTTTTATTAGGAAAACCCTAGCTTTCTAGAAGCCCTATCCAACAGAATTCTACTGACATATCATTGACCAAAGTAAGTCACATGCTCTCCCTTGGCTCAAAGGAGTCTGGGAAAATGAATATTTTTAATTGGACACACTGTACACTAAACAGAATTGGAGTTGTTAGTAAGAAAAAAGGTGGGGGGAAGATATTGAGTAAAAAACTTGCATATTTTTCCTCTGAAGTCCAGAGTGCTGAAGAAGGTTTGCCAGTCTGTTTCCTCATTTTGAAAACGGGGATTGTAATAGTACCTATCTTAATTTTGTTTTGAAGGTTAAATGGAATAATGTATAAAAAGTGCTCAGGATTGTACCTACCATAGAGGAAGTTCTCAAAGAATGAAAGAAAGTTGGAAAACATTCCTTGGATTGTGATTCAAAGAAGGCCATGGATAATATGATGAGTTTCAATGGCATGGTGGAGGCAGAAGCCAGAATTGGGGGTGTGTGTCAGGACTTAAGGGGGTAGATGGATTGTAAATAGATAGATGATGGGTATATAGGAGTACACTGTACTATTCCTCTCTTTTCTGGATGTTTGAAAATTTCATAATAAAAAATTTTTTAAAAAAGACTTACGTAAAGATCATTAATTTTAAAAAACAATTTACTGTTCTTCCAAAATACTGAACACATGATAGAAATAGCAGAAGCTCTTAGTGAGTTGGAAGACTCAAAACTTTGTCTGATGGAGAGAGGTTGGCCAAAGCCCAACGAGGAGGATTTCCAGAGTTTTGATGTAACCAAAGGGAGACTCAACTGTTCATATGCATTAATCAAACTCAGAGTACATATATATCAATCTCCACACCAGCATAAGCTTTGGAGTCAGACTTCTGTTTTTAAATCCTGGCTCCACCACTTGCTGTGAGTTCTTTTTTAACCCCTCTGTGTCTGAATTTTACAAATTTATAAAATAAGGATAATTCTTCATACATCACATGGTTGTTATGAGGAATTCATTTAAGGTGTTTTCAGTAGTGTTGGGAATATACTAGAATACTAAAAAACATATTTCTTTCTATTCATAATTCTATATTTCTATCTAATATAACAGTTTTCTACTTAAAAAAATCTTATGTTGAGTAATTTTTTTCCCTAAGGGAATTCAGAAGTTATGTTGTCTTTCTTGCTATTGTCCTTCTCTGGACAATGGCAAATATAAGTGCTGTTTCTCATGACACATATGTTCTCACCCACACACCGTGCACACACACAATACAAACATTGTAAAAATTATAGAGAAACATGAACTCCTCCCTTAACACTCCTTCCTTCGCCAGTAACTACAATTGAAGCTAGTCCCACTTTCAAAATTGTCAGACATTTTTATGGTTGGGACACAGGGACAGGTCAGTCCAATTTGGAAACTGATCTTCTTGGCCGAACCCAAGTCTGTTTGGGGGCTATGCATTCACACAAATACTTAAGAAGGTGGATTGACATAGTCATGCCCATGCCCATGTGTCAGAAGGGAGGAACTCATTCTTTTTTTTTTTTTTTAATAATATATTTTTTAAGTAGGCTCCACAACCAGCCTGGGGCCCAACATGGGTCTTGACCTCATGACCCTGAGATGTAGACCTGAGCTGAAAGAAAGAGTTAAACTCTTGACCAACTGAACCACCCAGTCACCCTGGGGGGGGACCTGTTTTTAATAAATCCATGGAGAGGTTTGGCCTGTGGTTTGTGATTGTTGACTCCGCCATCCACTAGGGAAGGGCTGAGTTAGAACTGAGCATCTTTCATTTTTGTTTTCCATTTTCACCAAAAAATGTGTTTATTAAGTCATACTATTTTCTGCAGTGGTTGGAATAACAACCAATTTCTCTGGTCCGGGATGCTCTCTTCCCTTTCTTCATCTTTCCAAATCGTATTTGTCCTTTGAAGTCAATCTCAGGTCTTGAGTGGGAGGGAGTAAGTGAAGGTGACTTTTTCCATGGGAATCAAGCAACAATGACATAGGAGTCAAGCAAAAGGAATTCCTCTGAGATATATATCACTTAATTGAGACAACTGCTACCATGTTAATAAGGATAGGATATGCTATGCTGCAGGAACCTGTTGTCCTGGAATCTCAGGGGGCTATATCATAAAGCTTCCTTTCTTGCGTAAGCTGCACATCTAATTTGAGTGGGCAGGTGGTGAGGCACAGAGCGTGGGGTAGGGTGGTGGTTCATCTCTGCCCATATGGTCACTTGGACCAGACTGAGAGCAGCTCCACTATCTGGAATGTCCTTGTCCAGCTGGACAAGAGACATATTGGGGAGAGACTGAAGAATTGTATAGTATCTTGTTACCTCCTTAGCCTACAAGTGACACAAATCACTTCTCACATTTTATTGGCCAGAACAAGTAGCATGGCCCCTTCTAACTGCAAGGGTTTTGGGTGGTGTAATTTTCTGAATATCGAGTAACAAAAATAAGTCCATCTATGGATGAGGATGATGTCCATCAAAGCACATAAATATTTAGGCTGTTGGGGTTCTGCGTATAGGTGGAGGGTGTGATGTGAGAGATAGTGGATTTTACCCTCAGAAACCACAGAAACATCACTGGGACTTCTGAGTACTAGCTAAATCTGTTTGGGTGTATCTGGCTTTTGAATAATGAGATAAACTAGAGTCCAAACCCAACTTCACGCACGATCTATGGAAGCCCACACCCTCAGATAGATGGCTGAGAATGGACTGTGCATACCGAATAGACATATTAAAGCATGGCGCAGAAGAAAATCAGGATCTCCCAGTCCTCAATCATGGGCCACAGGAAGCGTTCTGAACTCAAAAACCAGGGTGCTGACATATCATTTTTTGGTTAGTAACTTGTCCTTTCCCTTAACATTTGGCTTCATTTGGCAGACAATAACTCTGAGCAAAAACAAATCCATTGGAGTCAGCTGTCCAATAGTTTAGGGTATAAGATTTAAATGGAGGCAAATGGTAATTTATTCATTTATGCCTGTCTAACTGCTAAGACATGGAAATATATCCTTTCTTGTAAATAGAAAATAGCAATCAAAGTGCCCTTGGCAAAGACACAAGTCCTCCTCTCCACAAGAGGTAGCTTTAAAATAGGACTTGAATTGGTTTTGAATATTTACATAAGAAGCTTATTAAAAGCCAAGAAATTTTTTGAAAGTTAAAAACTTTATTAAAATAATGAACCAGGAATGAAGGGAGTCTGGGCAGAGTGGATTGTGTTAGTAGAAGAGCATTTGGATAATTTCCTTACATAATTGAGCCAAGAATTCTACTGGTGTGGAATCTTCAGAGACAAGATCTTTTCTGTCAGAGTCCCTGTTCTTTGATGACACGAATCGTTTCTTCATGCAGTTAGAGAATGATGGTGAGAAGCATAACCTGCCCAGTAGGAAACCCATAGAGTGATGTTTGGGGCCTCCTCCTAGAAGATATTTCCTCAGTGGCCAAGGAATAGTAGTAACACAATCATCCATGTTTTTTCTTCTGAATTACTTAGTTGCTGAGAGATTTGGGGTCTCAAGATGGTGCCAAAGACCTATTACTGCTAACATGACTACAAACCCAATTTCTCTCTTTTCTTACTTTTAAACATATGAATTTGGAAACAGTCTAGTCTAGATAAGAAGCTGAAGCTGATCCCAACAAAAATGAGCTGTAACCCCAGCTGACTGCATTTTATGTTTGCACCAGAACTTTTCTTTTCCGTGTGGCTGGCAGAAAGAATAAATTTTACTGAGGCTTAATATTTGTGAATCATCCATTTCAGTATTATTTAGACCCAAAATGGAACCTCAACGACTGTTTGAGCTGCAGATATCTGGGCTGGCTGGATAAACCTTTGGTCCAATCAGGCTGTTTCATTTGAAAGGGAAGATTAAGGTTCTGATCATATGGGCAGGCATGAACCCAGTGGCTATAAAAGTTTGAAATGGGGACTAAATTTTTTAGGTGGTTTGTTTGTTAGTGGATTGTTTCTAATTCTCATGAGTTTTGCTTCCCTTGCAACTGAGGTCTAGAGTGAATATTCTGAAGATGAGGACTCCAGTAGATCATAATGTATCTGGTCATATTCCATTCCAAAGCAAGTCATTTGGTCATTTTCAAAGCATACTCTATCCATGGAGATGGTGGAGAAGGAAAGGAGTGTTCCTGAGCAATATTCTAAACCAGCATTGAAAACAATAGGTGAGGCACACAGAAGATGCCCCTCTGCCTTGTCTGATGAGCAGAGGATGCATGGAGGCAAGTCCCCAGGAGCTGGGGAGGGATAGAGAAGGCTTTTAGTGGTCCAGTGTGGCCCAGTCAGTCTCTTCATACTACAATACTGTAGTCACGAACAGCACTTGGGGGACCAAAATTTTTTAGTCCATGTAATATATATGAACATGCTAAAGCTGCACTTCCATAAAGGAATATAATTTATTGAGCTCCTGCCACGTGCTTGTCATTGTACTAAATGATTTTCATGCTAATTTCAGAGGCCAGCAAATTTCTTTTGCTATGGGCCAGAGAGTAAATAGTTTAGGTGCTGAAGATCATATGCAGGCTCTGCCTGAGTTACTCAATGCTGCTATACTTGTGTGAAAGCAGCCATACAAATACAAAAGCAGACAATACAAAAATGAATGAGTGTAGCTATGTTCCAATATCACTGTATTTACGGACTCAGAAATTTGAATTTTACATAATTTTCACATGTCATGAAATACCTTTATTTTTTGCTTTCTAAAAACCATTAAAAAATGTGAAAACTCTTCTTATGTGGTGGGATGTAATAAAAACAAGTGGTTGATCAGATTTTGCTCATGCCCCATAGTTTGCTAATCCCTTCTTTATCTTATTAAATCTTCACAATTAACCTGGTGAAGTAGTTACATCATCCCATGTTATAGGTGAATACTGAAGAAGTTTAGTACAGAAGTCCCCCTTCCCTGTGGTTTTGCCTTCTGTGGTCTCAGTTTCCTGTTGTCAAGCACAGTCTGGAAGCAGATGGTTCTTCTCCTGACATGTTGTTGGAGGTGAACAGTAGCCTAATGCTATGCTGTGTGCCTACCATCCACCTCACTGCATCTCATCACATAGACATTTTACTATCTCACATCATCACAAGAAGAAGTGTTAGTATAGTACAAGAAGATATTTTGAGAGAGAGAAACCCAATTCATACAGCTTTTTAAATTTTTTTAAATTTAAATTCTATTAGCCAACTTAGAGTACATCCTTAGTTTCAGATGTAATGTTCAATAATCTATCAGTTGTGTACAACACCCATGCTCATTACGGCAGGTGCCCTCCTCAATGCCGGTCACCTAATCACACCACCCCCCTTCCACTTCCTCTCCAGCGAGATAAGAGTCTCTCATGGTTTTTCTCCCTCTCTGATGACTTTTATTACAGTGTAGTGTTATAATTGTTGCATTTTATTATTATTTATTATTAATCTATATGCCTAATTTACAAATTAAACTTTACCATAGGTATGTATGTATAGGAAAGAGGAGTACATAGAGGGTTCAGTACTGTCTGTGGTTTCTGGCATCCACTGGGGTTCTTGGAACTTATCTCCCACGGATAAGAGGGGGGACTACTGTATTTCTGCTAATCTCTGGCAATCAGATAATATCACATCAAGAAGTTAGTGTGATTTTTTTTTTGCTTTTGCCTAATGGCAGTTCATAATCCATAACAGAACAATACAGTTTCCACTGTTTCCTGAGTATATTTTATTACGTATTTTAAAAAGATTATTTATTTATTTATTTGAGAGAGAGAGAGAGAGAGAGAGAGGAGAGAGAGAGAGAGAAGGAGAGGCAGAGGGAGAAGCGGACTCTCTACTGAGCAGGGAGACAGTCGTGGGGCTCAATCTCAGGAGCCTGAGATCATGACCTGACACAAAGGCAGATGCTTAACTGACTGAACAACCCAGGTGCCCCTCCTGAGTATATTTTAAATAGCATTTTTACCACAGAAGGAAAATACATTTATTTTTCACGATTTTAAGTGCATTCTGGATGCTTAATTTATTTTATTTATTTATTTTTAAAGATTTTATTTATTTATTTGACAGAGAGAAACATAGTGAGAGGGAACACAAGCAGAGGGACTGAGAGAGGGAGAAGCAGGCTTCCCCCCAGGCAGGAAGCCCGATGTGAGGCTCCATCCCAGGTCTCCAGGATCATGACCTGAGCCGAAGGCAGTCGCTTAACCAGCTGAGCCACCCAGGCGGATGCTTAATTTATTTCATTATGACATATGACAAGTAGTTATTTTAGACTTCACTTCCATTTAATTATGTTTTGTGTGACTAATGTTAAAACATACTGATTTCTCCTGAGTACACTTTGAGGAACGAGGAAGGTGCCTTTAACTGATGGCGGAGGGATATCAGCAAAGGAGAAAAACTTGGCCATTTTTTGGCAGGTAATTGGGAGATGGCAAAATGTAGACAGATACAAAGCACGCGCTTGTGCACATACACACACATACATACAACACACACACACATACACACACCGTGTGTGAGAAAGAATTCCCTTTCTGAATTTGGTAAAACCCGGAAGGGTTACAAAAGGAGGTTTTCTCTCTTTTACATACCCAGTGTGGTGCATTACTGATGCCTCCGTGAGTTTAAAGTAAACAACTCAACTCATAAGAATTCATATTTCTAGCGTATTACATTTTATGCTATAATAATATTCCTTTACAATAAGAATTTTTTTGGTTAAATGGCTTAAGATACAATATGAGCCAAGTAATGTTCCTTGAAACATGGTCTCTGCATATGATAAAGATCTGATCCATCACAGATATTAGTTTTAGCTGCCAGGGCTGTTCTATATTTAAAATTTTGAAGCTCCTAATTTAAATAATAGGCAATTAAAAAATTTCAGAGTGCATCCATTGCATATGACCAAGACATTTTGGCCAAGAAGGCCATATACAAGGACTGAAAAATCTCAAACGAAATGTCCATTATTTGTATGTTTAAAAAAATCTAAGTTGCCCAGCATGACTGTGTCTAATTGCATATTACAATATCAGTGGGTAATTGTGCTTTCTATGAGAAAAATTTGTTCCAAAGTCAAAATGTCATCTTGCTGTCAAATGATCCCACAGATTACTATAAACAGAGCTGGAGAATTGTGTTGTGACCGGGAAGATGTGATGCGAATTGTGTTCATTACCTAAGACACCACTTCCATTGTAAGTGCATAGCTACCACAATAACCATAATAGCTTCCTTCTGCCATCTCTGACTTACCTGCTGCCACACACACAACTTATTAACATTTGCTCAATACGGCCCCATTCATACACTTAACCTCTGAGCCAAGTGAAGTCATCCCTTTATTAGGATGGATTCTGTATTAACATAGCAACCTACATTAAGGATTATAATTTCCCTTTTCTTCATTTATGGTTAAATTAGTAATTAGTCTAACACCTGGTTCCTTTATATCCTTGTTTGTCTGATCTTGTGTTGAGAATTCAATTGGCTTACAGGAAACTTCAGAACCCTCTTGCCAAGGAAGAGTTACTTTCCTCTCTGGCTACATCTGCTTTAAAAAGTAGAAGAAAAATATTTGGCATCAGGTGTAATTTGAATATGAAAAACGTTAGTGATATGAGATGAACCAAAGGAACATATGCTCTAGATCAGATTAAACTACATGAAAGTTCTAGAAATGTGTTTCTTGTGACGGGAACCTTGAGTCTGAGGTCATTCTAGTGTTCCTAATTGAAGTGTACAGATCTCATGGTGAAGCTTTGTTTTTATGATCCTTTAGTGTAGTATCTCATTCCGTTTGGTGAACTGTCATCAACAGCCATCTTTTATGTAAACCTGTGTGTTATTTTCCTATAGGTAGTTATTTGAATTTTTGCAGTTGAAAATAGAATTATTATAGCAAGGCACTTTTTTAAAAAAAGATTATTTATTTATTTGAGAGAGATAGAGAACTAGAGATGGGGGAAGGTCAGAGGGAGAAGTAGACTCCCCGCGGAGTTGGGAACCTGACGCGGGAATCGATCCCAGGACTCCGGGATCATGACCTGAGAGGAAGGCAGTGGTTTAACCAACTGAGTTGCCCAGGTGCCGTAGAGCAAGACACTTTAAAAAAATTATTTATTTATTTATTTATTTGACAGAGAGAGACCACAAGCAGGCAGAGAGGCAGGCAGAGAGAGAGAGAGAGAGGAGGAAGCAGGCTCCCTGCTGAGCAGAGAACCTGATGTGGGCCTTGATCCCAGGATCCTGAGATCATGACCTGAGCCGAAGGCAGAGGCTTTAACCCACTGAGCCACCCAGGCACCCGCAAGACACTTTTAAGAGGAAAGAAAATCACACTTTCTAAAAACTGGTCTTTCAATATAAAGAACAACAAAAGTCAGGAAGAGGCAGCATGGGGGACAGGTAATGTTTCTGAGAATCTCTATTAATGTTTTGTGCCCTGTCAATTAATGTTTTTTTCCCCGAACAACACTGGAATATTATTTAGAAGTTCTATGGTAATTAATGGAACATTTTACAAAATTTTATTTTATGCTTCTGTGTCAGTCTTTGGAATGAAAGTTTGAATTAACTTGGCATGCTTACAATTTTCACCAAAAGTAGTTGAATAAAACTCCTAACAGACAAAAAAAGCAATGAAACTCACAGATCCAGGCCATTTTTAAAATAGGCACTTTTCAAAAAAAAAAAAAAAAGGTGCTTCTCTAGGGTAAGTAGTCTACCAGGTGCTCCAGATAGTCTTTTCAAACCCTTTCAAAACCGTTGAATAGCAAATTCGGTGCTATTGTCCCAATTAGAGATGAGGAAACCATAGTTCACAGAGATTAAGTGATATGTTGAAGCCACATAACCAGAAAGTGGTGGAGTCAGAATTTAAGACTAAGTTTGCCTGATAGAAAGCCCATGTTCTTTCCATCATGATCTACTGGGCCATTCATTCATAATACATCCAAGTAGAAGACGATAACAATTGTGTGCTTATCTCAGGAAAAACAAAGGCAAATACTAAGAGGCAAGTATTTAAAGTGGGATAAAATCAATTAATTTTTTCATTATATACACCGGCATGCACCTAGGCCTGCGTTGGGCATTCCTTAACAAGGGCACTCTCCAGGGCCCTAAATAGATATTCATTTATTGAATAAATAGACTATATTTTATTTTTCAGAACATGGAGCTTCATACTTGGGCATGGTTTCAGATTTTTTGGAGGCAGGGTAAGATGCATCTTGCATTAGAAAGTAACCACACTTCAAAAAGCATAATCTTGCAGTTCATCAACAGTTTATGCTGTGCATGTTACATCTAAATAAGAAAAGCTAGCATGTTGGTTATTGATTTATTGCCTCTCCGCTTCAAGTCCATCCATTTTCGCCTGCTCTATGAAAACAGAGTTGGGCCCTTGAAATATTTTTCCTTTGCCAGCTGGCATGATGTTAGCTTTGTCAGTAGAGGGAGCTAGAGGGATACTGGAGCAGAAAGTTTTGTCTTGTTTTGTTTTGGTCCTGGTTCCAAGGTGTTCTCTTCGCAAACTCCCGTTCTGTACCTGTTCTACCTCACAGGCCCACAGCGCAAAGCATGGTTTTACCATTTGGCTCCTGCGGTGTGTGATATCTCCAGCATCTGACTTCTTTAGTGAATGCTTGGCTCCTGCAGTGCATGGCAACCAACAGCATCCAGCATCTAGAACTTTCCTTTGGCAGCCCCTTGTGCAGCCAACAGCCAGAGTTCCAAGGCATGGTATCTCTCCATCAGGGGCTTTTTCTTGAGATCCGGAGGGTGGATTTCCTGGAAGTTCCATCAGTAATGGCATCTCAGCAACTATCCAGTGGCCTATGATGGTGCTCTATCCAATAACGTACAGATCTCAGCACTAGGAGGAGGGAAGCTCTGCCTTGGGCCCTCAATCTCAGCCCTATGTAACTGCTTCTTACATTCTTTAGAGTTTTCTTTGCTTCTTACTAGCTTATGCCCCGTTATTGAATCTTCTGTCAAACTTTATTAAAATCACTGTGTGATTTCTGTCTCCTGGTTAGACACTGATTGATAACAGCTAAGTAGTGATGTTCTGGGAGTCAGACAATGCTTAGGTGTTACAGTCATCTAGGAAATGTACAGATAGGCCTTGAGCAACAGGGGGGAAAGAATGGGTTGATATTTGGTAGATTTTGGAATAGAAAGATAATTCAAGAGAAGAATGAATTCTTAGGTGGGGCATTAATTCTCTGTGGTGTGCAGTCAGAATGGCTAAAATTAGCAACTCAGGAAATGACAGATGTTGACAAAGATGTTGAGAAAGGTGAACCCTCTTACACTGTTGGTGGGAATGCAAACTGGTGCAGTCACTCTGGAAAATGGTATGGAGGTTCCTCAAAAAGTTAAAAATAGAACTACCCTACAACTCAGCAGTTGCACTACTAGGTATTTATCTAAATGATACACTTGAATGCTTATGGCAGCACTGTCCACGATAGCTAAACTATGGAGAGAACCCAGATGTCCATCAACAGATGAATGGATAAAGAAGAGGTGGAATATATATACAAGGGAACATTGCTCAGCCATCAGAAAGAATGAACTCTTGCCATTTACAGTGAAGTGGATGGAACTAGAGGCTATGATGCTGAGTGAAATAAGTCAGTCAAAGACAAATATCAGATGATTTCACTCATATGTGGAATTTAAGAACCAAAACAGATGAACATAGGGGAGAGGAAGGAAAAATAAGATGGGAACATAGAGGGAGACAAATTGTATGAGACTCTTAACTGTAGGAAATAAACAGGGTAGCTGGAGGGGAGAGGGTGGGTGGTGGGGTAACTGAGCGGTGGGCATTAAGGAGGGCTCATGATGGAATAAGCACTAGGAGTTATATACAACTGATGAATCACTAAATCCTTCCTCTGAAAGGAATAATACACTATATGTTAATTAATTAAATAAAAAAAAATTCTCTGTAGTGTGGTTTTCCCATCACACTTAGAGAAAAAGTCAGAGCTTTCACAGTGGCCTACAAGGCCTGTCATGACCTGGTCACCTCTACCTCACTTTTAATCCCTCTCACATTGCTTACTTCAGGGGGTCCAGCCACACTGGCCTCTTTATGGTCCTTGACCACCCCAGGTATATGCCTGCCTCATCTTCCTGGAAGGTTTTCCTCTATATACCTATCTGACTTACTTATTCTC
>PITA01007762.1:0-56616 GCA_004023965.1 Spilogale gracilis
GGTTGCTTTCAGGCGTGCTCTTGTACATGATTGGTGGGGCCAGGCATGATAGGCGCGTGATCAGGCTACTGATTGGTGTGCTCCTTTATGTGTGCCGTTGGGCTCCCTGAGGCTCTGTGGTAACCGCATCCTGTTATGTAGGTGCAAGGGTCAGGCCTGATTGTGTCGGCCTTCTTGAGCCATACCTCGGTCCCCAACAAGAGGGAACACAAGCAGGGGGAGTGAGAGAGGGAGGAGCAGGCTTCCCGCCAAGCAGGGAGCCCGATGTGGGACTCGATCCCGGGTCTCCGGGATCATGACCTGAGCCGAAGGCAGTCGCTTAACCAACTGAGCCACCCAGGCATCCCTCAAAAAAAATTTTTTACAAAATTTTTGTACTTCTTGTTCTTGTTCTGTAAATGCTGGATTGTGATATAATTACCTCATGCCTCACCACATGTTTTAATTTTCTCTAAGTTAATGTTATAAAGCCTACCAATGTGGAAATATATAGAATTTTATAGTTCATCATTAAATTTAAATTTCAAAACCTGAGTTTTAAAAGTTTCATTACTTGAGGCAGTATTTATTTAGAATATTTGGAAAGTCATTTAAAAGGAATAGTAGCCTGAGTATAGTTAAGCAAACCTGAACCATTTTTGATCACTCCACTTTAGTCAACACTTTATTCAATGCATAGGTTATTACTTTTTTCAGTTACATTGGTAAATCTGTCTTGGTTTCTGCATGATATAGCTGTCAAGATCTTTTTTTATCTTAACCAAAGAAAGGAATGATGCATCAGCAAGTGGGATACAAATGGAACAAAAGAGTTATGATAAACATCCTGAAAATAAAGATAGCAGGGATGATTCAACAATGAGATACAATCTATGTAGATACCAGGGTCTAATCTTCCCATTCACTGTGTGTGTGTGTGTGTGTGTGTGTGTGTGTGTGTGTGTGTGTGGTGTGTACAGCGGAAGACTGAAGGATTGTGGGGAAAATGTGCTATCGCTGGAGCAGCTGTATTTCCAACTCTTCCAAATTGTAATTGGGTTGTGTACAAGAATTTTTCAGAGTGTGGGTGGGCAGAAAAAAAAATCCAGCTTCACATCAGAATGTTAACCAAAGAGGAACCATGTACCTTTGTATTTTTGTAGTGTAAGGAGGAGGCAAGTTGTTTCCTATATGAATAACTCAAAAGTACCTTACCATTTCCATCTTAGCAGGATAATGGGTTAGCTGAGTGTTGGCTATGGAATCAGATTTTCTGGGTGGAATCCTCATTCTCTCACTTCATTGGTGTTTGACCTTGGGAAGGTTCCTTAATTACCCCATGCCTCACTTTCCTTACTTAGTAAAATTTGAATAATAATAGAAGGTATCCTAGCGTCAGTAAGTTAATACCTATAAGGCTCAACCACAATGCCTGACAATGAGTGCTCAATGTGAACTTCTTTTTAGTAGTTCTAGCTTACTTTATATTACTCATCTATTATTGTTACTACTAATAACAGGAGCATTCCATTTTATAATGAAAGATATTTACCTTCTCTGTTATTCTTAAGGTTCTCTCCTTTTTCTATACTTGGGAATGCTGCTGACCTTGCTGTTGTTCTCGATGACTCCACTCTTGCTCCTGCCTTCCTTTGCTGTCCTTGTACAGAATCTCTGTGAGAGCCAAGCCTCTTCTTTTTGGCTAATATGTCACTTATTAACCCTTCTCTTCTCAGAGCACTTAGCTCCAGAAAATCAGGGACTAAAGAAATTTATGAAACTAAGGTAGGCAAAGGTGTAATTCTTCCTGAAATGGGGCTGTGGAACTAGGAATTTAATTGAAATTTGTACCTCTTTTTGTAGGTTTCTAAGGGTATGATGGTGAAATATTTTTCACTTCCATTCCTAAGCTGGTCACTAAGATTATATTATATTTTTTATCATTTGAGTGTTTTCAATTTTTTTCCTCTTTCTTTAGTTTTTTTTCTTTCTTTCTTTCTTTCTTTCTTTCTTTCTTTCTTTTTTTTTTTTTTTTTTTTTTTTTTTTTTTTTTTTTTTTTTTTTTTTTTTTTTTTTTTTTTTTTTTTTTTTTTTTTTTTTTTTTTTTTCATTTTTGGTTCACAATCATCCAGAACATTTTGGTAATTTAACAAGTTCAATCCTTTTTGGAGAATCTTATCTTGACTTTTGAAATGGTCAGAAAATATTTTAGCCGTGTATTATATTACTGTGATGTAGTAAAGTTGATCAAACAAAATATCTCCATTCAATAACAAACTTTACTTGGCTTATAAAGAATAGCATTCCGGGGTGCCTGGGTGGCTCAGAAGGCTGGGCCTCTGCCTTTGGTTCAGGTCATGATCTCAGGGTCCTGGGATGGAGCCCCACATTGGGCTCTCTGCTCAGCGGGGAGCCTGTTTCCTCCTCTCTCTCTGCCTGCCTCTCTGGCTACTTGTGATCTCTCTGTCAAATAAATAAAATAAAATCTTTAAAAAAAAAAAGAATAGCATTCCATCATTTATACCTACAAAAACACAGATCAGTTTTCTGGACTATTCTTTCCCTCAGTCTAATAATGTAGCAGTAATTGCATTCATTATAAATTTTTTACATTTAATTGTCTAACTTTTGCTTGTCTGGAATTTCAATAAACTTCTTTAAATAGATCCTCAAGCAGTTAAAAAGAAAAACATTTTAGTGTGATTAAACTGAACCTTGATAACTGAGTATATAAATTATTAAGAAAACATGTCCAACAAATTAATTTATATTGGTGATGCTTTTTAGCATATTTCCACATACATTATATCAAAGATACTATGCTTTGTCCAACAAGTGTCTCTTTAAATTTTTTTCTTTTTGCTTGGAATTCTAGTATTTCTGCAATTTTGCCCATGTGAAAAGCATCCAAATCCACAATATTTAGACATATGAAGGATGCTGTTTTTATTTGCTAGCATGTAACGTTATTTAGCGGAAAGAGAATAAGGTTAAGAAAGTAGAACTTAGGGCGCCTGGGTGGCTCAGTTGGTTAATCGACTGCCTTCGGCTCAGGTCATGATCCCGGAGACCCAGGATCGAGTCCCACATCGGGCTCCCTGCTCAGCGGGAAGCCTGCTTCTCCCTCTCTCACTCCCCCTGCTTGTGTTCTCTCTCTCGCTGTGTTTCTCTCTGTCAAATAAATAAATAAAATCTTTAAAAAAAAAAGTTAAAAAAAAAAGAAAGTAGAACTTAGTATAAACTTCTATTTAATAAATCTAGTCGTAGGGTAAGAGGAAATAGCAATAGCAGAATGCAGTAGCAAAAGTAAAGAGAGAAAGACAAACACATTCTAAATCCTGGACTAGTAATGAGTATAGGTAGCATGTTGTGATGGAAAAAGCACAGTGCTTGGAGGCAAGATATGTGAGTTTCTGCTCTCTCGTCAACATATAATGATGACACTAGACTGGATGTTTTCCAGGTTTTCCTCCAGCTGGTAATGTAAAGCTGAAAAATTGTCTTTTATATGGAATAAATATTTAAATAGGCTATTTAAATGTTTAAGTAAATAGCCTCTCAAAGGTGCCCACATCCTCATTCCTGGAACTTGTGAATGTCACAGGAGCTACCCTACACATCAAAAGGGACTCTGCAGATGTGATTAAGAACCTTGAGATGAGCGGCACAGTCATTGGGCGTCTGCCGTTTGGCCCAGGTCATGATCCTGGAGTGCTTCTCCTCTCACTCTATTTGCTTGTGTTCCCTCTTTGGCTGTGTTTCTCTTCTCAGATAAATAAGATCTTAAAAAAAGGGGGCGCCTGGGTGGCTTAGTTGGTTAAGCGACTGCCTTCGGCTCAGGTCATGATCCTGGAGATCCGGGATCAAGCCCCGCATCGGGCTCCCTGCTCAGCGGGAAGCCTGCTTCTCCCTCTCTCACTCCCCCTGCTTGTGTTCCCTCTCTGGCTGTGTTTCTGTCAAATAAATAAAATCTTAAAAAAAAAAATCTTAAAAAAAAAAAAAGAATCTTGAGATGGGAACGTTATCTTGGATTTTCTATGTGAGCCCAACAAAATCAACTTGTAAGAGAAGAAGGTGAGAGATAGATGTGACAAAGGAAGGCAGAGATCAGTGAGATGCAGGCTAACGTACATGAGAAGCTTCTAGAAGAACAAGGGGCAGATTTGTCCCCAGAACCTACAGAGACTGGTTTTAGACTTTTGACTGCAGAACTATAAGATAGTAAATCTGTGTTGTTAAACACGGTGTTAAAACAATTATTGTTTTTTTTTTTAAGATTTTATTTATTTATTTGACAGAGGGAGATCACAAGTAGGCAGAGAGGCAGGCTGAGAGAGGAGGAAGCTGGCTCCCCGCTGAGCAGAGAGCCTGATGTGGGACTTGATCCCAGGACCCTGAGATCATGACCTGAGCTGCAGGCAGAGGCTTTAACTCACTGAGTCACCCAGGTGCCCAAACACTTATTGTTAAACAATAAGTTTATGGTTGTTTGTTTATAGCCGCCAATAGGAAACAAGCAATAGAAACGTAATACAAGTTTTATCAGTGTGGTTTTGCTAAAACAAGGCAAATTGTGTTACTTGAGGTACTATGTAGAGACATTTGGTAATTTATGCTATATAGATATAATTACGGTTTTTAAAATTTTTAAAAAAGATTTTATTTATTTGACAGAGAGAAACACAGCCAGAGAGGGAACATAAGCAGCAGGAGTGAGGGAGGGAGAAGCAGGCTTCCCGCCAAGCAGGCAGCCCGATGCAGGGCTCGATTCCGGGACTGCGGGATCATGATCTGAGCTGAAGGCAGATGCTTAACGACTGAGCCACCCAGGTGCCCCTAACTACGGCTTTTATTTTATTTTTATTTATTTATTTGTTTATTTAAAGTTTTTTTTTTAATTTATTTCACAGAGAGAGAGAGATCACAAAGTAGGCAGAGAGGCAGGCAGAGAGAGGAGGAAGCAGGCTCCCTGCTGAGCAGAGAGCCCGATGGGGGCTTCCATCCCAGGACCCTGAGATCATGACCTGAGCCAAAGGCAGAGTACTTTAACCTCCTGAGCCACCCAGGCTCCCTAATTACGGCTTTTAAATGAACTTGTTGGTTTATTTAATTTGGAAATAATTTTTTTTTTAAAGATTTAATTTTTTTGAGATTGAGAGAGAGAGAGAGAGAGAGAGAGAGAGAGAGAGAGAGAGAGAGAGAGCACGCGAACACAAACGGGGGTGGGCCCGGGATAGAGGGAGAGGGTGAAGCAGACTCTCTTCGGAGCAGGGAGCTGGATGTGGGGCTGGATCCCGAGACTCTGAGATCATGACCTGAGCCAAAGGCACATACTTAACTGATTGAGCCAACCAGGTGCCCCAATAATTTGGTACTTGAATGTAAAATTTCAAATTCCTTTTCCTATGGCCAAATATTCCACAAGACTTTTCTCTTTATTACAACACATTCCCTAGTCTTGAGGACTTCCTGGTCTTAGGAAACCACTGATTTCTGCTAGCCATGATTCATAGCCTGAACTTATTCAGACTGCCCTCAATCCAGACCTGGCTAAGCATCTTTGCCCTCTGCTTCTCTTTTACCTTTGGGTTTGGATACAGTTGCAAGAGACAAGAAGGAAGCACTAGTTTGAATGGGGTGGGGGAAGTACCTGTAAATACCTGGCCTAGGAAGTCCTAAGTGCAGTAAAGGCAGCTGACCAGAGGTCAGGATCCATCAGAATCATCTTCTTAATGTTAGCATATTACAGCAGCCCTCAGCCCTCACCACCACATTTTATCCTTTGTATCACCCTTCCTTCCTAGGAGACAGAGTTAGCTGTTCAGTGAGCCTTAAAAAAAATTGAAACACTAGTGAAGGTACCCATGGAATACAAACAATTTAGCAAGGGTAAGGTATGGCACAGATGTTAGTGAAAAGAAAAAAACATGTCACTTCTGTTCTATAACTGACACAACGGATCCACTTTATATCTTGCCACTCCTCAAAATAAGCTGTAGTATGTTTTTATGTTAAGTCAACTTAGTTTTATGTTAAGTCAAATTAGGTCATAGCTAATAACCCGTTTTTTACCTGTTAGATTAATAGTATACTCTAAATGCTTTGGATATGACCTACTGTATGAAAGTACTTTCCATTACTGTCCACCTATGTATTCATTGTTTTAAATTTGAGCTCTTATTCCAAAAGGTTTGTGAAGTGGAATCACTGTTTGATTAAAAAGTTCACTCATAAGAACAAGTCAAGGGAAGAAACTGGGAGAACTGAAAGTGAAAGAATGAGGATAGAGGCATTGGGAGACAGTTTTCAAGTCTTTATTAACTTCTCTATTAATAATAATTACCAAGTTATTTAAAAATTAATTAAAGCAACTCATATACCATAGTAAAAGACAAAATTAATTAAAGTTAATTAAATTAAAATTAAAATTTTCATATGAATGGAAATGTTTTTATGGACTTACACTAGCTTAAAATAGAAGTAAACTATCCAGTGGGTCACCAATGACTGAAAATACTCATGACAAGATGGCATGATGTGGTTGTTGAAGCAAAAATAATTTGTTTTGCAGCCCACCAGGTTATCTTTTCAGTAAATATGTGTGCCTCATTTTAGTATCAGTAATGCACACCTGCTTTGATAGACTGTCTTCAAAAACTGAATCACGTAGCATTTATTGTATCTAAGGCAGTGTAAGAAGATAATGCACCTTAAATCTTAAATTTGATGATTTGGTATCCTGAATAATGTGGCATTCATTACTCAAAGCCCTTAAATAATCAAGTTGTGAACTATAAACCTAAACACATCATTATTTAATAATTAATTTATAAGAATTTTAATGAGTGATTTAAAATTTAAAATTATTTTTGAATCTAAAGTATCTTTTCATTTATTTTTTGTAAAGATAAAAGTCTGGGGCATCTGGGTGGCTCAATGGTTAAGCGACTGCCTTCCGCTCAGGTCACGATACTGGAGTCCCGGGACAGAGTCCTGCCTCAGGCTCCCTGCAAGGCAGGGAGTCTGCTTCTCCCTCTGACCCTCCCCTTCTCATGCTCTCTCTCTTTCTCAGTCTCTCTCAAATAAATAAAATCTTGAGAAAAATATAAAAGTCTCAATACCTAATTTAGCTTCTTTTTCAGTTATAGAACACCTACTTTAAGAAAAAGTATAGGGAATTAAATACTTGTAAAATTGATAATGTATGTGTACATGACTATTCATTTTGAAAAAAACTGTCACAAGTGTCCCTCATATCCTGAGCTCATCAAAATAAAAAAAATTCCATAGCTGATTAGAGTAATTTTGGGGAAAAGTTGCTTTGATGCCCTTAAAACTAGTGTTTTAATTAAAATGATGTATTTTAAAAACCTTTAAAGAACAGTACAGCAATTTTATACTTTTAAATTGTCAGTCCCAAAAGCAGCTGGTCTCTACTTACTTTCCACCTTTATTAGTCTATTACCCCACAGATCCTTACAAACCCTTTGGGACCCCATTTCTCAGCATGGTTGCTTATTCTGGTGAGAGAAGTGACTTTAAGAGAATGCTGACTGTGGAGCATCCTTTAAAATCTTTTGTCACAAAATGTGAATAAAAATTAGGTAGGTCTATTAATTAGAAAGGAAGGTGTTGTACTGACATCTGTAGATATGACCATACGACTGGTGTTGACAGGTTCAAGGGGAAAGTAGGCATTGCAGATAAAAGCATTCCTTGGAGATCTTGTGAGTTTGGTTCCAGATCACCACAATAAGCAAATGTCACAATAAAATGAGTCAAATGAATTTTTTGGTTTCCCAGTATATACAAAAGTTATGTTTACACTACACTGTAGTCTATTAAATGTGCAATAGCATTATTTCTAAAAAGCCCCACAATGTACATACCTTAATTTAAAGAATACTTTATTCCTAAACAATGCTAGCCATCATCTGAGCTTTCAGCAAGGCATACTCTCTTTGCTGGCAAAGGGTCCTGCCTGGATGTGGGTGGCTGCTGACTCATCAGATTGTGGTTGAAGTTGCGTTGGCTGTGGCAATTTCTTAAAATAAGACAATAGTGAAGTTTGCTGATTCGATGGACTCTTCCTTTCATGAACGATTTCTCTGTAGCACATAATGGTGTTTGATAGCATTTTACCCATAGAACTTCTTTCCAAATTGGAGTCAATCCTCCCAAACCCTGATGCTTTATCTAAAGCAATGCTTCAGTTTACTTAAAATATATTTTTTAAAGATTTTACTTATTTGACAGAGATAAACACAGCTAGAGAGGGAACACAAGCATGGTGAGTGAGAGAGGGAGAAGCAGGCCCCCCTGCCGAGCAGGGAGCCTGATTTGGGGATTGATGCAGGACTTGATCTCGGGATCCAGGATCATGACCTGAGCTGAAGGCAAATGCTCAATGACTGAGCCACCTAGACACCCCAAGTATTTAAAATATTTTAAAACTTTTCTTGTCATTTCAACAATCTTTTCTTTTTTTAAACAAAGATTTTATTTATTTATTTGACAGAGAGAGCAATCACAAGTAGGCAGAGAGGCAGGCAGAGAGAGAGGAGGAAGCAGGCTCTCTGCCGAGCAGAGTGCCTGATGTGGGCCTCGATCCCAGGACCCTGAGATCATGACCTGAGCCAAGGGCAGAGGCTTAACCCACTGAGCCACCCAGGTGCCCCATTTCAATAATCTTTACCGCTCCTTCACTAGGAGTAGATTCCATCTCGAGAAATCACTTTCTTTTCTTATCCATTTGAAGCAATTCCTCATCCATTCAACCATTCAAGTTTTATCATAAGATTATGGCAAATTCAGTCCCATCTTCAGGATCCACATCTAGTTCTAGTTCTCTTGTGCTATTTCTACCACCTCTGTAGTTACTTCCTCTACTGAAGTCTTGAACCCCTCCACACCGTCCTTGAGGGCTGGAATCAACTTCTGCCAAATTCCTGCTCATGTTGATATTTTGACCTCTTCCCATGTATCACAAAGTTCTTAATCAAATCTAGAATGGTGAGTACTTTCCAGAAGAGTTCCCATTCACTTTGACCAGATTCATCAGAGTAATCACTCTGTATGGCAGCTATAGCCTTATGAAATGTATTTCTTAAATAAGACTTGAAAGTTGAAAATTACTCCTTGATCCATGGGGTTGCAGAGCAGATGCTGTGTTAACAAACATGAAAACAATATTCATTTTATTGTACATCTCCATCAGAGCTCTTGGGTGACTAGGTGCATTGTCAGTGAGTGGTAATATTTTGAAAGAATTTTTTTTTTTTCCTGAGCAGTGGGCTTAAAATAGTCAGTAAACCATGTTTTAGACAGATGTTCTTGTCATCGAGGTTTGCTATTCCACTTATAGAGCATAGGCAGAGTAGATTCAGCATAATTCTTATGGGTCCTAGGATTTCCATACTGGCAAATGAGCACTGACTTCAACTTAAAGTCATCCATTAGCTTCATTAGCCTCTAACAAGAGTCAGTCTGTGAAGCCAGCCTGTGAAAACAGGCACTGACTTCTCTCTAGCCATGAATGTCCTACATGGTGTGTTCTCTCAATATAAGATCATTTCATTAACATTGAAATCTGTTGTTTAGTAGATACTTTCATTAATTATCTGAGCTAGATCATCTGGATAACTTGATGCCCATTCTATATCAGCACTTGCTGTTTCACCTTGCTTTTTTTTTTTTTTTTTTTTGAGAGACAGACAGAGAGAAGGAGGGAGCAGGGGAAGGGCAGAAGGGCAAGGAGAGAGAGAATCTTAAGCAGGCTCCATGCTTAGCAGGCTCCAAGCAGGCTCCAGTGCTTGATGTCATGAGATTATGACATGAGCCAAAGTCAAGAGTCAGACATTTAACCAACAGTCATCCAGACACCCCTCACCTTGCACTTTTATGTTATAGAGATGGCCTCTTTTCTTTAGTATCATGAAGGAATCTCTCCTAATTTCAAACTTCTTCTGTAGCTTCCTTAGTCTTCATGAATTGAGGAGAGTTAGGAACTTGCTCTGGATTAGGTTTCAGTTTAAGGTAATGTTGTAACTGGTGTGATCTTCTTCTTCTTCTTCTTCTTCTTTTTTTTTTAAGATTTTATTTATTTGATAGAGAGAAACACAGCTAGAGAGGGAACACAAGGAGAGGGAGTGAGAGAGGGAGAAGCAGGCTTCCCGCCAAGCAGGGAGCCGGACGTGGGACTTGATCCCGGGTCTCCAGGACCATGATCTGAGCCGAAGGCAGTTGTTTAACCAACTGAGCCACCCAGGCGCCCCCTGGTGTGATCTTCTATCTAGAATACTAAAATTTACTCTGTAAGTCTGTTTGACTTTTCTTTTTAAAATTTTTTTTAAAAAGATTTTATTTATTTGACAGTGAGAAACACAGCTAGAGAGGGAACATAAGCAGAGGGAGTGAGAAAGGGAGAAGCAGGCTTCCTGCTGAGCAGGGAGCCCGATGTGGGGCTCGATCCTGGATCTCCAGGATCATGACCTGAGCCGAAGGCAGTCGCTTAACCAACTGAGCCACCCAGGTGCCCTGTTTCACTTTTATTTAAATCATCATTTGTGTGTTCATTGGAGTAGAACTTTAATTTCCTTCAAGAACTTTTCCTTTGCATTCCCAGCTTAGCTAACTGGTGCAACAGGCCTAGCTTTTGGCCTGTCTTAGCTTTCAACATGTCTTCTTCACTAGGTTTAATCATTTCTAGCTTTTGGTGTAGAGTGAGACATGGGTGATTCTCCCTTTCACTTGACCACTTATGCCCATTGTAGGGTTTTTGGGCTGATTTCAATATTGTATCTCAGGAAATAGGGGGGCTTGAGGAGAGAGAAAGAGATGGGGGAATGGCCAGTAGGTGAGGCAGTTAGAACACACATCTCTATCAATAAATTTACTATCTTAATGCATGCAGTTTGTGGTGATCCAAAATATTTACAATAACAACATCAAAGATCACTGATCACCGATTACCATAACAAACATAATAATTTGAAGTTTGAAATGTTTCAAGAATTACAAAAATGTGATTCAGAGACAGAAAGTGAGCAAACACTATTAAAATACAGCACCAATAGACTTGCTAGATGCAGGGTTACCACAAATCTTCAGTTTGTAAAAAAAATGCAATATTAAGGGGTGCCTGGCTAGCTTAGTTGGCAGAGCATATATGACTCTTGGTTTCAGGGTTCTGAGTTCAAGGCCCACATTAGGTAGGAGCCTACTTTAAAAATTGAATTGTAATATTGAAGTGCAGTAAAGTAAAACTCTATAAAATAAAGTATGCCTGTATTTGCTAATCTAGGAGGGATTACAGAATCGAAGCCTGAGGTTCTTGTGCTCTGAGGCTTTTAAGTATATCCATACAGTACTGTGCTTTCCCACCCTATCCTGGAAACAGAAACCACCAAGTCCTCTACATCCATGTATCATAGCCAATTAGCCACAATAGATGACATGAACAGGCATTTCTCTCCAAGAAAACATACAAAAGACCAAGAGACACATGAAAGGATGCTCAACATCACTTGGCATCAGGGAAATACAAATCAAAACCACAATGAGATACCACCTCACGCCAGTCAGAATGGCTAGAGTTAACAACTCAGGAACCCCAGATGTTGGCAAGGATGTGGTTTTACACTATTGGTAGGAATGCAAACTGGTGAAGCCACTCTGGAAAACTGTAGGGAGGTTCCTCAAAAAGTTAAAAATAGAGCTACTCTACAACCCAGCAACTATGCTACTAGGTATTTATCTAAAGGATACAAGCATAATGATTTGAAGAGGCACACGTACCCCAATGTTTATAGCAGCAATGTCCACAATAGCCAAACTATGGAAAGAGTCCAGATGTCCACTGATAAGTGAATGGATAAGGAAGATGTGGTACACACACACACACACACACACACACACACACACACAGGAATATTACTCAGCCATCAAAAAGAATGAAATCTTGCCATTTGCAACGATGTGGATGGAACTAGAGGGTATTAGGCCAAGTAAAATAAGATAGAGAAATACCATCTGATTTCATGCAATATGTGGAATTTAAGAAACAAAACAGATGAACATAGGGAAGAGAAGGAAAAATAGGACAAAAACAGAGAGGGATGCAAATCATAAGAGACTCTTAACTGTAAGAAACAAACTGAGGGCTGCTGGAGGGGAGGGGATTGAGCGGATGGGGTAACTGGGTGATAGGCATTAAGGAGGGCACTTGAAATAATGAGCACTGGGTGTAGTATGCAACTGACGAATCACTAAATTCTACATCTAATTCATCACCTAAATTCTGAAACTAATAATATATTATATGTTAATTAAATTGAATTTAAGTAAGTTAAAAAAAGTAACCACAGGCTTTCAGTGCTAATGATTCTAAACAATAAATCTGTTCTCAACCCCCCAACTCCTATTTTTATTTTCCATTTAAAAAAAGTGGCATATGCACAAATGGTTTTAGTTTTTTTCACAATATTTCTGATTCTTAGTACACTTTAGAGACACTGGCTGTGTCACCATAAATGGAAGAAAATACAATTAAAAATAGAGATAATATCACTAGGTGAAATTACATATTTAAGTAAGTGGAAAATGTGACTCAGTTTACCAATATTATTATTTATATTGGAATTTTAGATAATATATTACATAAAGTACATGTAAAACTTAAACAAATTACTTGACTGAATAATAGAAGATGGCTTTTAAAATTTTTCAACAATAAAACTAGTTCTTATTTTAAGTAAGTGTTCATACACAAATATGCCTGTAATTTATTCTGCAAAACATACAGCTTGTAATAATGAATAGTTCAGGATGGATCATGTGAGACATTTCACTTACTGGTAAACTGGAAGATAACTATCCAATTCTGCCAGAAATTTTATGTTGTAATTCTCCATATCCCCCTAATAAAGGGATATAATTGAATTTTGGGAAACAGTGGATATTCATTAAAAGAAGCATTGAGAGAGAGATTATGAGAGAAAGTCCTGAAGAACTGGACTTGCTCAAAGTGCTTTAATATGTGTTACAAAATGCTGGAAGCTCCAAGTTAAAATCATTCTCCCTACAATGTCAGCCCAACTACATCTTTCTCTTTATTAAATCTTTCAATTTAGGGGCACCTGGGTGGCTCAGTTGGTTAAGCGATTGCCTTCGGCTCAGGTCATGATCCCGGAGTCCCGGGATCAAGTCACACATCGGGCTCCCTGCTCGGCGGGAAGCCTGCTTCTCCCTCTCTCACTCCCCCTGCTTGTGTTCCCTCTCTGTCAAATAAATAAAATCTTTAAAAAAAAAAATCTTTCAATTTAGTTAATTGGATAATTTTTCTCTCTTGGAATATATTCCCAATTTTATAGCTGAAGACAGGAAAATAGATTCATTTTGTAGAAAATTTCTTTACAAACACATGGATTAGAACATTTTTACAAAGGAGGGATGCAGGCATTATCTCACTTACATGAGTTTAGCAAATTTTGTTTCCTTTAAAAAGTCTGAAGAGAAGAAGTTGTGTACACAGAACATGTCTGTACTTGAAGAGAATGATTCCAGGTATTGATATGTGTAATAAAAGAGATCAAAGCATGCCAAATAATTACTAAGTACTTTCTTTGCATTACACAAAGATCAAAATATGTGCTAACTCCAACAACATCACTCCACTGACTGTGCATTTACTAATTTAAAATACATATCTCGATTTCTCAGGAGTTCTTGATGAGTTCCCTGTTCCTTTATTTTCCCATTGTGCAGGACCACTATCAGATCTGCATTCTGTATTGTGGAGAGTCTGTGAGCAACCACTAGGCAAGTCCTCCCCATTCTGGCCTTGTTGAGGGCATACTGAACCACCTGGAAGAGAAATGACCTGTGATTGCTAGCTTGACTTAGATGCCAATAAACTTACCCAAATTAAATTGATAAAGGTAATCTAATAATATTCTTTGTGTATTTGCTTCTCCCCAAAGGCAACTGCCCTGATTTGTGAAATATCCACCATACTTAATAGTAATTAGAAAAATAGTTATAGACACATTTAGACTTCTAATTAGAAAAGCTTTTGCGATAATGAATAAAAATGAGATAGCATCTGTATGTAAGTAGGTGGTTCCAAACTCAGAGCCAGAAAGTAATATTTCCACACTGAAGTAGAATGCCTAATTTACTTACTTCATTTCCTTTCATAGGATTTATTTATTTATTTTGGTAGAATTCAGCTATAAAATTGTCCTGGCTAAAGTTTCAGCTATAAAGTACACAAGAGAGTGGAGGCTGAAAACCAATATTTGTTGAATATATAAAGTATTTATTCCAATGATTGATATCTAATTTAAGTCCCTGCAATGACCCCATAAGGTGGGAGATATTTTCATTTTGTCAGAATAACTGAGATTCGAAAAGTCCAGGTCACTTGACTAAGGTCATAATGCTAGTAATTGATGACTCCTGGATTACAGCTCAGGGATGTCTGATTCCAAAAATCATGCTTTTCTTTTATTATACACTCTGTCTACTTAGAAGTAAAAAACGATAATCATCTACAAATAGCAATTATGTGATGGTTAACCACATAAGCTCTTAGATCAGACATGCTGTGTTAAAATTCTGAGAAGTTACTTAACTTTTCTAACCCTTAGTGTGCTAACCTATAAAACACACATAGCTAATAAAATAAGCTAATTCATCAAGTTGTGAGGGTTGAGATAATAGCATATAATGGATACTTGGTAAATTTTAAGGTTATCATTCATTCAACCAATATTAATTTAACAAGCGCCTACTATGTGCAATAAACTACTAGCATACATGAACATAACAAAATTAAATATCTGAAGGAACTTGCAGTGTAGGTTTATTGTCATGTCTCTGCTTTCTTGTTTTCTTCTTAAACAGAGCTAATTGTCTATAGAAGATGGAGTCATTAGCAGGCTCTGACATTGCAGTGTAGATTACTCTTTTATGCATGCATATTGCCTTATTAATTTGTTTGGTATCATAATAATAATAATAACATAAGAAAGTTATTTTTCTTGGGCTTTTTCCTTGACCGGAGAAACATTTCAAGAATTGTGCCTTTCAATAAATCATTTCAAGTGAGAAAACCTTTCTAGAACATAAGATGTGCTGGGTTCCAACTCCCTCCCAACTTCTCACCAGCCTCTAACTTTTTTTTAAAGGCCAAAACTTTAATTAGAACTTGTGACCCTATGATCACAATTTTCTCCAGGTCTTTCTTGCCCCCAATTGACCTTGATTTCTTTTACAATACTCCACTCTCTTATTTGATATAATATTTTGAGATGAAATAAGAGAATGTTACCTTTTCACTCTCATTATCAAGGGCTGAAGTGGCCTCATCCAACAGTAAAATTTTTGGTTTCCGAAGAAGAGCCCTTGCAATAGCTAGTCTTTGTTTCTGGCCTCCAGAAAGCAGTGTTCCTTTCAGTCCAACTTGTGTGTTGTACTTCTATTACAGGAACATGCAATTAAGAAAGCAAGGCTTGGTTATTTAAATTAGCATGGCAACTGTGGGCGAGAACCATCTAAATATTTCAAATTTTGCTACTCTCGAAAATTTGTGTCCCAACAAGTGCTGAAATCTATTCTTGGGCTTTGTTGCAAATAAATGCTAAACCAGCAGTAAACACTACCATCTCATTTACATATCTACGCTGATCACAAACAGCGGACCTTTGCCATTATGCTTCTACAAAGGGATTGTTTGAATTAAAGCATAAGAAAAAAATTACTGGCAAAAGAAAGTTCCAAGTAAACACAAATGTTTTTTCATTAAATTCCATTACCTTCTATTTTCAGGTCAAAATGATTTAAAGTATATAAAAAAAAAGGAAATCCCTAGGTTTCTTCACTCTGGCTCTCACCAAACCTCTAGGGGCAAATCTCTCTAAGGACTGGGATTCTGTTCTCAGTCCTATAGATTATCTTCCTGGCAGTAAATCAGGCTGGTGTCTGGAGATAGTCTGTTCATCTTTTCAGGCCGTAATAGTGACATTTAGCACTTCCAATGTTTCCATGGCCCTCCTACTTACTAGTGACCTTTTCTCCAGTGTTTTTCTCCACAGAAGAATAAAGAAACTGCTAGAGGAGTAGTATCCTGAAGCTGTTATAGTCTGGTATATCATGACCTGTTAGTTCAGTTGGTGCAAGCAGGCTCCCACCTGCTTTCTAGATTGTCTCATTGACTCTACTTCCCTCCAGTGTTTCCCTCTGCTTTCTAGTACCCCTTACCAGTTGGTTAACAAATATGTGCTTTTGATATCCAGACAAGAATGTGTTGGTGGACTGACTCCAATGGGAAAGCAAGTCTGATTATACAACCTTCTAAAAGTGGAGCCTGTAGCAGCATTATAGTGAAGATGCAGCATGTGGTTAATATGCTGTGTGTTTTGTCTAGTGCCTTAGAAAGGCTTGAATTATTTGCCTTTCCCTCCACATCTGACTGCCTTGGGCAGAGTGGTATCAAGAGAGCCTGTGACACAGCCTTATGATAAATGTATCTACCTCAAAGTTCATCTTTCAATATAAAATACACAGTTGTTAGCTTTATATAAAACTATGGTGTCTGAGTTATTAAAGCCCAGGAAAAGTGTCTCCTCTGAATGAAGAGCTCCAAGGAAAACAGACTTTATCTCCTCTCTTCTTTTATATGGGACTGCCAGCACGTTGGGCCATTGCCTTCTAAAATATATTTTATTAAACTTGGAATCACAGGGCAGGATAATCAGGTAAAACGATGTCATTCATTTCTACATACCACAAAGTTCCCACTCAAATGAAAGAATCCAAGCCTAAACCAAAAATTGTGAGAGGATTGGGTGGATATGATAACGGATTGTAACTCTTTCTGCCAGTCTAGCTTAAATTGTACATGGATTGTTTTGGGTAGCCGAAGAAGATAATACTAGCTTAGAAATCACTTTGTATTTCTTCTCCTTTTCTGGATTGTAGGGAAAAATTAGCATCAAGAATGAATTGGATGAAAATTAAATCATTTTGTCCATCATTAAGCAGAACAGATTATAAATGTGAATATACACCTATCCCAATACCAACCCCAAAACATTTTTAGATACTTGAAGTGAAGGTTTTCATTTTTTAATGAAGAATTTTAGATACTTGAAGTGAAGGTTTTCATTTTTTAATGAAGAATTTTTTAATGAAGAATATACACCTGGGTGGCTCAATCGGTTAAGCATCTGCCTTTGGCTTGGGTGGTGATCCTGAAGTCTTGGGATAGAACCCCACACTGGGCTCCCTGCTCAGTGGAGAGCCTGCTTCTCCTCTGCCCCTGCCCTTGCTCTTGCTTGTGTGGGTGTGCTCTTCTTTCAAATAAATAAATGAATAGAATATTTAAAAAAATGAACTACAGAGTTTCATTTTCCTGTTTAAAGATTTTATTTATTTTTATGAGACAGAGTGCACAAACGGAGGAAGTAGCAGGCAGAGGGAGAGAGAGAAGCAGGTTCCTCACTGAGCAGGGAGGCTGACTCGACCAGGGGCTTAATCCCAGGCCTATGAGACCCTGAGATCATGACCTGAGCCCATGCTTAACCAACAGAGCCACCGAGGCACCCCTCAGTCTCCTGTTTATTTATGTTTTATTTATTTTATTTATTTGACAGAGAAAGAGGACAAGCAGGGGAGCTGCAAGCAGAAGGAGAGAGAGAGAGAGAGAGAGAGAGAGAGAGAGAGAGAGAGAGAGAAGCAGACTCCCCACTGAGCAGGGAGCCTGATGTGGGGCTCAATCCCAGGACCCTGGGATCATGTACTGAGCCGAAGGCAGATGCCTAACTGCTGAACCATCCAGGTGCCCTCTCAGTTTCCTGTTTAAAATGAAAATCTAAATCAATTTTTTGACAAACATTGGGATGGACGATGAGTGTCCTGAAATATACAACCTGTTTATGACATACTCAAGGAACAATGTCTCCTCAGTGTGAACCTGGGGCTAAAAGTCAGTTGGGTTCTGGAGGGAACATCAAAAAGAGTCTAATCCTGAACTATCTCTATTCTAAGGAATCCCTGCAAGCTCTGTGGAGGAAGTCAGGGTGGTTTCAGTGGTTGAAGTCTTATTCAAGGAGCCATGATGTGGCTTGACTGAGACCTGCCCCTACATCTGGTAAGTTTCTCAGAGGATCCTCAAGAGAAGGTGTTTTGTAACTCCCCTCCTGGGCAGATATTTCTGGATGTCGGAGGGTCATCTCCATGGTATATAGTATAGATGTGTTACCCTTAGCATACTCCAAATTGATGCCTTGCTATTCACCCTCTGACCTTGACTTGCCAGTCAGGTCCATAATCCCTTACCAGAAACCCTTAGGGCTGTATCTGTTTAAGAATTCTGTTTTTGAGGTACTTGGATGGCTCACTTAGTGAAGCATCTGACTCTTGATTTCAGCTCAGGTTATGATCTCAGGGTTGTCAGATCAAGCTCTGTGCTGGGTGTGGAGTTTGCTTAAGAATCTCTCTCCTGCTCTGCCCCCCCCCCCCGCTCTCTCTCTAAGAAAAGAAAGCAAACAACCTGTTTGACTTTATTTATTTATTTAGTAATCTCTAATACCCAACATGGGGATCAAACTTACAACCCTGAGATCAAGACACACACACCCTACCAACTGAGCTAGCCAGGTGCCCCTCTTTGTTTGACTTGAGAAGAAAATATACCACAAATTGTATATATTGTATGTTATATATATTTAGTATGTGATATAAAATAACATTCCCAGAAGTTCTGGGGAAGCAAGTGGTAATCAAATATATGAATATTTGTGAAGAAATATTTGATTATTCATTCTCAGTAGGATTAATAAAGACTATATATGGCTTCACATCATTTTGGCCACCAAATAAGTATGCACCAAACATAATGAAATTTTTATGTAAGAGATGGAGTTTAATAGCTTTTGGAAATTGGAACTGGGGAACAGGAAATGTGGATCTGCACTGCTCTTATCTAGAAAGTTGTTAAGCACCAGGGCTTATCCTTTTAATGACAATCTCTGCCATCACCACAAAGGTCATAGTGCCTTGTGGATGAGCAAAAAAAAAGTTGAGTTTCAGCAGCGATTCTTTGCTTTAAAATCTGATCACATTACTTCCTTTCCTAAAAATGTCTAGTGGTTTCCTATCTCCAATAAGACAGAGTCCAAACTTCTTAGCCTAGTATATCAGAACCTTCACATTTAGTCTCTGTTCATGTTTTGGCCACTTCTCAATTCCCCAATTTATGCCTTATGCCCAGGATTTTAAATTTATTTCCTTCCAAACGCCTAAAAGTCTTTTACCTGTATATGTTTCCATGTGAGCTTATTCTGTCTTCTAAATATGGATTTGTCTCCTCTCTGCCTGGGGAAATCCTACTCATTCCTCAAAACCTGGTTTAAAACAACATCTTCTGCGTGATTTTCTCTGAGCTCCTAGAGAATTTGTCATTCCTTCCTTTGTACTCTCATCACACACTCTGTGTGCTTTTATTCCAGCACACTGTCCAGGGTATCATACAATTTCCTGCTCACTTTTCACAGAAAATCCTGAGCCATGTCTTGGCAATTCCACTTTTCTATCATCTTTTAAATCCTTTTCCTTGTTTTATTTCACTTTATAATTACTAATTCAGGCATTCATAACACTGGAAATAGCTCCGAAGTCATCTCCCAACTCGCTGTCTTTTCCTCACTACAACAAATGGTCATTTACATTGCTACTAGATGTGATGTCCAATGTCCTATTCCAAAATGATATTTTGGCACCAGATTTCTTTATGGTTCTACATATTTTTTGTAATGGTGATATGAACGTAAACTAAAGTTAAAAACACTGAGAAACAAGTTATTATTTCTTTTAGGAAATATCATCTTGGTCTCCAAAGTTTATTGTAAAAAGTTAGCATACTGAGTCTCTGCAAAATTTAGTTTGGGGTAAATTTGGGAAATAGTACAACAAAAATAATGAAAGATAATAAGCAATTTGAGAGTAAAAGTCAAATGGTATAAGTAGGTGTAGGTGACAGGAGTGGTGGGGACTCTTCTAAGTAAGGTGGCCATGGAGGGTCTCTGCAAAGATGACATTTCAAGGAACTTGAAAGTTGAGGAGCTGGCTCTGCAGAGCCAGAGGAAGGGAGGTCCTGGCTGAAGAAACAGCAAGTGTATATGTCCTGAGGTAGGGAAAAACTTGGTGTGTTCATGAGACAGAAAAGAGAATAGCATGACTGGAGCAGAATGAGCATATGGTGAGGAAGGAACTGGAGAGGCAAGCAGGACTGAATCACAGAAATCTTTGTCAGCCACATAAGAAACCTGGACTTTATTCTAAGCGCAAAGGGATGCCTTTAGGAAGTTTTAAGCAGGAAGGGACAGAATCTAATTTATGTTTTTAAAAGACCCCCTAGTTACTGTGAAGAAGAAGCCTTATAATGGAGCAGACTGCCAGCAGGAAGACAGATTAAGTTGCTACTGGAGTAGTCTAGGGGTAAGGAGGATGATGCTGGTATAGACATGAGTAAAGTGTATATGTATATGGATAAAAGGTAAAGACTCAAAACAAGAAAACTAATTTAGTGACTATTAATACAGTTTGGTCTTAGAAAAACCAGTCACAGAAAAATCTCAGTCTTTGCTTTTTACATATAACTTTCTATTAGATGTTAACAATACATATATAGCACAAAAAACCAACCACTTAGGCTTACTTGAGAGTTCTGTAATTCAAGATTTCAGGTATTTTTCTTACCTCAGGGAGACCCTCAATAAAAGAATGAATATTTGCTGCATTTGCTACTTCTTTTATTTCTTCTAATGGCACAACACGGCTGTTATCACCATAGGCAATGTTGTCGGCAATGCTACAGTTAAAGAGTACAGGCTCTTGAGAAACAATTGCTATTTGGGAACGGAGCCATTGTACATTCAATTCCTTTGCATCCACACCATCAAATAGCTGCCAAAAGGAAAATGGAGAATGGTATGTGAAGATCCAATAACTATAGCATGTTACAGTTCACTATATTCAAACACATACAATTTAAAAGGGTAGGAATTCAAGCCACCTCATAGCAAAATGCTATCCAAAGATGGATTGTAAGTCATATTGTATAGAAGCAGAGTGTAACTGACTAAAATGCCAACTCCTAAACTTACTTGACTTTCTACAAATGGCCACATAGTCTAGAAACTTGCCTGGAGTCTAGAGACTTGCGTGGGATCTAGAGTAAAGCCTGGTGTTTTGTGCTGAAGTCAGATGGAAAATGAGCAATCTCTGCTGTAACAGGACCCCATTTTTCAAAGCCCAGAAAAAGAAGGCGTAGACTGATACAGCAGTCCACTTATAGAGGTATGTCATTTTGTACACAACCATGCTTATTCACATGAACATATAACAACATTCAGTTGGCATTTGATAAGCATACGTACTAGCTGATGGGGATGCTTCAGGTGCCAGGGAAACAGTGGTAAGCAAAACAAAGCTCTTGCCCTCCTATAGCTTATATTCTAGTGGAGACAGGCAGCAATAAACACCCTAACAAATGATCAACTCAAGAAAGAAAATGTCATGCAGACAGGATAATGGGATTGAGAGTGACTGAGTATATGGGAATCAGGTTGGTGAATGCATTATTTTCTACAGAGTAATCTAAGAAGGCCTACCTACAGAGGAAGCACTTAGATTGAGACTTGAATGATGAGTCAGCAAAGAGATTAGAGCAAGAAAATTCCAAGCAAGGGAACAGCAAAGCCATAAGTGTATTTAAAGAACACAAAGAAGCCAGTGAGTCTGACACACAGTATTCAAGGTGGGCAGTGATACACGAAGAGTTTGGAGAGAAAGGCAGGGACCAAATCACGAAGGATCATGACTGTTGGAATGGACTCTGTTTTATTTCACCTGTGGTAGTACATCATTGGAGGCTTTAAAGGTTTATGTGCTATATTATGTGAAAATAGATGACTGTTACCTAATTTTGGGCTAATTGTTAACTCATTGTTATCACTGGTAATGAGGGAACCATTCTGGACCATTTTATTGTGCAAATAGTCATTGAGAATCTGTGATGGGAAAAAAATACCTATAAACAGCAGGATAAGGAGGACTAATATGAAAGTCTTTGACTTTTAGGGGCTTAGGATTTTTTTTGTGAGGAGGATGAGGCAGAACAGGAAGGTGTGTGTGTGTGTGTGTGTGTGTGTGTGTGTATGATATAGTGCTGGTTGGGGGGGGGATAATTGAAAACTTGAATATAAGGAAGAGTAAGAAAGATGCCAAGTGAGAAAAAGTCATTGCAATTCTAAGGAGAGAGAGGTTGCATTTTTTTCTTTTTAGATCAGGATGCAGGACTTAAATGGAGCTGATTTAGATAAGCCCTAAACATGCATAAAATTTTTGAGAGTTGGTAGGTGGAGAAGGCCAGTGTGGGAATAGTAGGAAGCCTGAATCAGGGTGGCAGAGGAAATTTCTCTCTGCCTTACACCAATAGAATAAAGAAAGAGCCTAGATACTGATATTAGAGCTCTCCTCCAAAACCGGTATTCTAAAAGAATTCCATGTCTTGTAAGATCAAAATTTCTTTTTTTTTTTTTTAAAGATTTTATTTATTTGACAGAGAGAAACACAGCTAGAGAGGGAACAGAAGCAGGAAGAGTGAGAGAGGGAGAAGCAGGCTTCCCGCCAAGCAGGGAGCCCGATGTGGGGCTTGATCCCGGGTCTCCGGGACCATGACCTGAGCCGAAGGCAGTTGCCCAACCAACTGAGCCACCCAGGTGCCCCCAAAATTTCTTTTTAAAAATTTCTAATTTGTAGACTTTTAATTTTTCTTTGATTTTTAAAAAAATCTGAGTATAGCTGACATACAATGTTACATTAGTTTCAGGTGCACAATAATAGTGATTCAATTTCTCTATACATTATACAATGCTCACCACAAGTGTAACTACCATCTGTCACCGTTCAAGGCTAGTACAATATTATTGGCTATATTTCCTATGTTGTGCCCTTTATTCTTGGGACTTATTAATTCCATAACTAGAATCTCCTACTTACCCACTTCATCCATTCTGCCCATTACCCCCTTCCCTCTGGCTACTATCAGTTTTTTCCTCTGTGTTTATAGGTCTAATTCTGCTAGTTTATTTATTTATTTACTTTTTAGATGCCACATATGAGTGGAATCATATGGCATTTGTTTTTCTCAGTTTGACTCATTTTACTTATTATAATATGTTCTAGGTCCATCCATGTTGTCACAAATGGCAAGATTTCATCATTTTTTATGGGTAATATTCCATTACACATGCCCCCCCATATATATACACACACATATACATATATATAATCTTACATCTTCCTTATCCATTTGTCTATCAATGGATACTTAGTTTGCTACCATATCTTCGTATTATTAATAATGCTGCAATAAACAGTGGTGCAATATCTTTTCAAATTAGTGTTTTCATTTTCTTTGAGTAAATATTTGGTAGTGGAATTATTGGATTGTATGGTTTTTCTATTTATAATTTTTTGAGGAACCTCCATATTCTTTTCCACAGTGGCTACACTAATTTATATCCCTACCAACACTGCATGAGGGTTCATTTTTCTCCACATCCTTGCCAATATTTATTTCTTGTCTTTTTAATTCTAGTCATTCTGACAAGTATAAGGGGATATCTCATTGTGCTTTTGTTTTACATTTCCCTGGTGATTAGTGATGTTGAGCACCTTTTTGTGTGTCTGTTGGCCATCTTTATATTTTCTATAGAAAAACATCTCTTCAGCTCCTCTGCCCATTTTTAAATTGGATTTTTTTTTCTTCTTGGTATTGAGTTGTAGAAATTCTTTATATATTTTGGATATTAACCCTTTGTTGGAGTTATCATTTGCAAATATCTTCTCCTATTCAGTAGGCTACCTTTTTATTTTGTTGATGTTTTCCTTCACTGTGCAAAAGCATATTTGATGTAGTCTCAATAGTTTATTTTTGCTTTCATTTCCCTTGCCTTAGGAGACATATCTAGAAAAATGTTATAGCCAATGTCAGAGAAATTACTGCCTGTGCTCTCTTCTAGGACTGTTGTAGTTTCAGGTCTCACATGCATGTATGTAATCTATTTTGAATTGTTTTATATATGATGTTAGAAAGTGGCCCAGTTTTATCCTTTTGCATGTAACTGTCCAATTTTCCTAGCACATTGATTGACTCTCTTTTCCTATTGTATATTCTTTTGTCAAGGGTGTGGCTTTATTTCTGGACTCTGTATTATGGTCCATCAGTCTTTGCATTTATTTTTGTGCCAATACCATACCGTTTTGATTACTATGGCTTTGTAATATAACTTGAAATCTGGAATTATGATGCCTCCAGCTTTGCTTTGCTTTTTTAAGATTGTTTGGGCTATTCATGGTCTTTTGTGGTTCCATACAAATTTTAGGATTGTTCTAGTTTTGTGAAAAATGCTGTTGGCACTTCGATAGACATTGCATTAAATCTGTAGATTGTTTAGAGTAGTACAGATATTTTTTTTTAAAGATATTATTTATTTGACAGAGAGAGATCACAAGTAGTCAGAGAGGTAGGCAGAGAGAGTAGAGGACCCTGAGATCATGACCTGAGCTGAAGGCAGAGGCTTTAACCCACTGAGCCACCCAGGCGCCCAGAGTAGTACAGATATTTTAACAATTTTTGTTCTTCCAATTCATGAGCATGGAATATCTTTCCATTTGGTTGTGTTGTCTTCAATTTAAGATCAAAATTTCTGCCTCCATCATCACTGAAGAATCTCTGAGCCTTTGTGTTTTGTATTTAGCCTCGAAGTCCTATCCATCATTTTTGTTATTGGTTTGCTTGCCCATTTAGTTAAGGGAGAGAGATTTTTTTTTTAAAGATTTTATTTATTTGACAGAGAGAAACACAGCCAGAGAGGGAACACAAGCAGGGGGAGTGAGAGAGGAAGAAGCAGGCTTCCTGCCGAGCAGGGAGCCCGATGTGGGACCTGATCTCCGGTCTCCGGGATCATGACCTGAGCTGAAGGCAGTCGCTCAACCAACTGAACCACCCAGGCGCCCTGAGAGATTTTTTTTTAACTACTGCACTGTTTGCCCTATTCAAACAGGTAAGGATGATTAAGCAGAAAAGAATGTTTATGAATAGTACCACTAAACCCTAGATAAGCAGTATTTAAAATTGGTCTTACCACATGTCCTTTCACAGGGTCATAAAATCTCTGCAGAAGTTGGATAGAAGTGCTTTTTCCACAGCCACTGCTCCCAACAAATGCTACTGTCTTCCCTTTCTCAATACTGAGGGATAAGCCACAAAGGATGAGGACATCCTGGCGACATGGATAGAAAAAAGAGACCTCTCGAAACTCTATATTCCCTTCACATGTATCCTAGGAAAGAAAGTTGGCAGCATTTAGAACTTAAAAAGATTGTAACACATTATAGCACACTGGCCTAGGGCTTCCTGAAAACTACACGTTTCCACAACCATTTTATTTTAAACAGGATTCTTTTCTATAGAGCTGCTGACTGCATAATCATTTCTGTCACTTTTGTTTAGATTTTTACACCTGTACTTCTTGTTGTCATTTCTGAACTTCAGCAAGTTCCTAAAAAGCATTGGTTTCCTTCGGCTTCACGACCTAGACATAGTCTAATCTGCAGGCTAGCTGCTCGACCAAATGTTCTGGATAACTGTATATAGCTTCAAAAATTTAGTTTGTTTTACAGACCTTTATTGCTTAATTCAGAATAGCTGGGGTCCTCATAAACTATATTTATACAAGTTATTTTTGTAAGTTGGACCATGGTTTTATAGTTAATATGCATTATGCTTTTTTTGGGTTTGTCTTTGCTTTCAACTGATCACTATTGGGCAGTGATGCCTAAAAGCTTATTTTTCTCTCTATGCTTCGACCTCTTTTTTGTGTAAGTATTTGTAAACCAATACTTACATATACCAGAGATGTTTATAAAAGACTTTCCAGGATGTTTATAAAAGACTTTCCAGGACTATCACTAAATGATTACCTTTCCCTTTATATATTTTGTTCTAAAATTTTGGGTTCTTTTGAACTTCATGTTTGCTTGCCCTCAATTCAGTTGCATTTTAAATAGTCAGGTTTAATAGTCATGCTCAGCATATTCTGAACCTAGCATACAGGCAGAAGGCAGGGGTAGGTGGAGGATAAGAGCATCAAAAAATGTTTGATAATGATAATCTGTTGTCAAAAGAAAGAAATGTTAGGATATATACCAAAATATTAAGTGCTGTAGTAGCTTCTTACTCAGTGCTTTCTGCTTTTCCCCGAAATGGGTATTATTCATGCAAAAATGTTTAGCAAAGTCACCTGACAACTACAGAATAACGAAGAGTGCATTATTTTTGTGTATGCTCTGTGCCTTTGGAAAAGGCATAGAGAGATTTTACACTACTAGACTTTAATACATTTTAAAGTTTATTCTTACTATTTTAAACATTTTTTTAAAAGATTATTTGAAAGAGAAAGAGCACAAGCAGAGGGAGGGAGAGGGGGAGAAGAAGACTCCCCACTGAGCAGAGAGACTGACTTGAGGCTCAATCCCAGGACCCCAAGATCACAACCTGAGCTGAAGAGAGACACTTAACTGACTGAGCCACCCAGGCAAACTTATTCTATTTTTATTTTTTATTTTTTTTAAAAGCGATTTTATTTATTTGACAGAGAAACACAGCTAGAGAGGGAACACAAGCAGGGGGAGTGAGAGAGGGAGAAGCAGGCTTCCTGCCAAGCAGGGAGCCTGATGCAGGGCTCAATCCTGGGACTCTGAGTCATGACCTGAGCCTAAAGCAGATGCTGAATGACTGAGCCACCCAGGCGCCCCAAGGCAACCTTATTTTAAACATTTTATTATGGAAAATTTCAACCATCTATAAAAGTAGATAGAAAAATGTAATGGATTATCTTCCAGCTGCAATAATTATCAACATTTGCCAGTTTTGTTTTCCCAGATTTTAATTTTTAAAAGCACAGGGAGTGGTATTTAGAAATATTTGTATATTAAATAAGATGGTTAAATAACTTAATTTTACAGTTTTGATAAGAAACATTTCCATATTCCATGCCATGTAATGTAGTTCTACAAAGACATTTATCTGTGAGATACTCAATCCCTTTACTGTAATGCTCTGAAAGAAATGAGTAGCAATGTTATTATGTATTTAAATCTAAAGATTAAAAAAAGTTTTCTACATCCTTTATTTTCTAAGACAAATATGAAATCTTATTTTGACTATGATGCATCGTTGAGCATTCTATTTTGAGAATTTCAAGATCTTTTCAAAATCTGTAACTAAGGACTGGCATTCTTTTTATTTATTTTATTGTATTTATTTATTTTTTAAAAAATTTATTTATTTATTTGACAGAGAGAGAGAGATCACAAGTAGGCAGAGAGGCAGGCAGAGAGAGAGGAGGAAGCAGGCCCCCTGCTGAGCAGAGAGCTGGATGCAGGTCTGGATCCCAGGATGCTGGGATCATGATCTGAACAGAAGGCAGAGGCTTTAACCCACTGAGCCACCCAGGAGCCTGGCATTCTTTTTAATTAGGTAGCTTTAGAAAAAATGTACTATTTTGAGCTATCATACATATAAATCTACTGTTAAAGTTTTAATAGGAAAATAATTTTAAATGAAAAATTTCTTTTAAGTATATTCCTAGTAGCATTCTTACTTTTATTTTTTTTTTTAAAAGATTTTATTTATTTATTTGACACAGAGATTACAAATATGCAGAGAGGCAGACAGAGAAAGAGGGGGAAGCAGGCTCCCCACTGAGCAGAGCCCAATGTAGGACTTGATCCCAGGACCCTGAGGTCATGACCTGAGCTGAAGGCAGAGGCTTAACCCTCTGAGTCACCCAGGCGCCCGCATTCTTACTTTTAAATTTAAACTGTCTAGAAAAGTCTTAAAATTGGATATATATTTAATGTATAAGATACTATTAAGAGGCTTGTTTTGAAATTATACAATCTCACTATTATTTCTCTTTTAATATTTGTGGTCTTTTAGAGTTAGTGGTTAAATATGTGTGTCTATGTATGTGTAAATTTAATAAGTATAGTTCCTTTTTCCCCTCTTCTGATTGCAGATATATTTTCTATAAAATATGGTGTCTAAAACAGCAGGCATTATTCACTTTGTATAAATTATCAGAGGAAAAAAACAAATTAACTCTAATGCAAATCTTCATCCAAGACTAAAGCTTCAGCTGTCCAAATAAAATTAAATATATAAATCAATTCTTTGATCAAGAACATTCTCAAGATATCAGGCAAATATATTTTTAATATAAAATATTAAGTATATTTTTAAATATAAAGGATGTATGTTTTAGTAACAGAGGTGAAAATTTGCTTAAGACAAGACCCCTTTCTCCCTTTGTAGCCAGAACAGTTAATTTTATACAAGTTTTTAATTCTTTATATCTTTTGCAGAGTTATCAAATAATGCCTTCATTTAAGTCTCTATATAGAGTATTCATATGTATAATTAATAATGTGGACATTTAAAATCATAGTTATGCTTACTGGTTTTTTCCCTTTTTGACTGTAGCTGTCTATAGTTGATTTCTTTTCCAGCAAAGCAAACAGATGCGCAGCCCCAGATTTGGCTCTTGAATATTCAGGTGCCAAAACAAGTGTTTCTCCAATGGCCATAGCTCCATATGCAATTGCAGTAAAAACTCTACCAAAAGATAAGGCATGTGAATCTTAGGTTCATTTCCAAACAAGAGAACTCTAAAAAAGTAAAGGAAAAAGCAGGCACAGGAATATAAATAAATTTTGGTCTAGACAATACTACTAATGTTGAAGTCCCAACAGTGTCAGCTCTTTTGTTTGTTTGCTTTTAATTAATTGATTTATTTTAAAAAGAGAGAGAGAGAGAGTACAGCAGTGGGAAGGGCAGAGGGAGAGAGAGAGGGAGAGAACTCTCAAGCTGATTCCCCAGTGAGTCTGGAGTCTGTCCTGGGGCTTGATGCCATGACCCTGAGATCAGGACCAGAGCCAAAACCTAGAGTAGGACACTTAATTAACTGAGCCACCCAGGTGCCCCAGGGATATCTCTTTTGTAATTTTCTACCACACAGTGATCAACTCTAGCGTTGTATGCCAAAATAACCTTTGGAGCTCAGGTAATCTTAAAAGTTTTTTTTCCAATTAGAGACAAAAATCAAAGGCCCTAAACTAGTGAACATAAAACTTCTTAGCCACCTTGATGTAAGGTTCACTTGTTTGGAGATTTGACAGAGAATTCAACTAACCATGGGAAGGATGTCTCCAGTAGTGAGATGTGAATTTACACAGGAAATATGAATGGGTATTTTCCCCTCTTTTTTTTTTTTTTTGCATATAATGTAGTTAGAACTCATACCATATGATTGGTTATCTGCCTGAAGTGCTACATGATTTAAAGAGAGCAAAGCATGGAGACTATACTTTAAGGTCCTCAAAACAAAATCTGACTGAAATATACCTTAACAAGCCTGGAAGAAGAGCTTGACTTTTTAGGTTTGCTATACAGATTATGGTCTCAGTTTCAAAACATGTTTTAATTATAAAATAGTAAGTATGCAAGTGATGTCTGAAAGCATACAGAATAAATGCACAGATATGTGGCATATCATGTGGTCATGGTCAAATATTTTCTTCTCATTTTTATTTTAGCCATGGAAACATTTTAATAGAATAAAATATAATGTATCTCCATAGCAGAACTAAAAGTATAATTCAGCTAAGACTGGACAAGTTCCAGTGACAAATTTGTTTACTTATTATTGAAGTATAGCTGACATACAATATTACATTAGCTTTAGTAATATAGCATAGTGACTCAACATTTTTTGTACATTATAAAATGATCACCACAGTAAGTCTAGTTACATCTGTCAACATATAAAGTTACTTTAATATTACTGACTATATTCCCTGTGCTGCACTTTATATCCCCATGGCTTACTTATTTTATAACCAGAAGTTTGTATCTTATAGTCCCCTTTACCTATTTTGCCCATCCCCCTACTTCTTTCCCCTTACTGGCCTATAAAAGGATATCACAGAACCCAGTTGTTTGTTTGCCGTGCTGGATCACAGCAAGGTAAATATGCTCTGGTCTCCTTGTGAGTTTCTCTGGAGATGTAACCTACCAATGGGTGGATGTTGATGCAATCTCTTCAGTGACCTAAACCTCAGATCCTGAATCTTACTGTCTTTTCAAAGGCCAATCACAATATAAAATATAAAAACCAGTTTACTTGGATGTCTGATGCTTTTTGTAGCCATTAGTTCTGTGATATCAAGGCATTTTTAATACTAATATTTATGGAAATTGTGTAAAGCTCAAAATGCCATCCCAAATACTCAATATCCAGTTTTAAAAATCAGAAGTAATTATTGAGTTTAGGAACACATCAGAGGTTGTTTTTTTTTTTTTTTCTTTTTCTTTAATGCAAGGGAAAAATCTGATTGAATTAGATTTATGCCTCAGTCTGATCCAAGAGTCAGCAAGTGAGATGGGAAGATCATTGGATTGAGTCAGGAGACCTAGGTTCTAGTCCCACGGGGATAGAGGCTTCTCTATCTAGAGAAAACACCTTCCTCCTCCTGAAATCATGCCTGATTTCAGACATGCCAAAATATCTACCTGCCCTAAAATTTTCACCACAAAATTCAGTTTGATTATTAAGGATAAATATACAGAGAACAATGCCTTTGTTAGGTCTCTCTCTTTTTTTTTTCTTTTAAACAAGATTTTATTTATTTTAGAGAGAGAGACAGAGAGACAGAGAGACAGAGAGACAGAGAGAGACAGAGAGAGACAGAGAGAGCCGGGGAAGTAGCAGAGGGAGAGAGAGAATCCCAAGCCAACTCCATGCTCAGCATGGAGACCAACATGGACCTCGATCCTGGGACCCTGAGATCATGACCTGACCTGAAATCAGGAGTTGGATGCTCACCCAACTGAGCCACCCTGGTGTCCCTGTTAAAATATTTTTTTCTTAAAATGGAAGTTTACTGAGAAAAAGAAGGGTATTCCATTTAGAACTTGTATCTGTGAGAGATAAATGACCTGAAGGATGTACATTAGAGGTAGGAAAGTTTCAGTAGAGGAGGGAGAGTATTAGCTAAAAGCCCCCAAAGCTGTCTTTATTGTGTATGTGTTGAGGAGAGGGTAGGCAGGTTGATTTTCATGAGGATTATATTGAGGAACCTAATTTTGTGGTGAGGGAACAATGTGGGGGTTGAGTTGGGGTCATTAATCTCTTATATATTTTTTTCCCAGGTGGGTTTTGTATAAACAGGCTGATACTGGTCCGCTACAGAATGTGCCCTAGCTGATTATGGCCCAGTTAGCTAGAATGAACTAAACTGCAATTAAACTTTACTCAAAACCTATTTATTGCACAACAAATAGTACTGCGACTTTATGGGTTGGCCAGGGTTGAGGGAGAATATTGAGCAGAAAGAGGTCTGGAAAGGATTTTTCAGGAACTGGGCTTTGATTTCCCTAGTTTTATGGGTTCTCCATAGGTTTGTGGGGCCATTGTCATTGTATCCTCACTACAATAATTCTTTCAAGCATGTCCAAGCAGTGGGGGAAAATCCCCTTGCCCATCACTGCTGCAGAAATCAAACTGGAATTTTATAAATATTCTTTGTCTAGGAACAACATAAAAAAACACAGATGAATAATCCTAATTTTAACACAACTGATCCAAATAGGAATAGCCTGTATAGTTGTTGGTTAACATCTATTTGTCTCCCCTTAATCTTGCTTCCATACTCAGTTTGTATACATTTGGTGGCTTATTCTAAGAGTACGTATACTGGGGGGTTCAGAGCTCTGAAGCCAGACCACTGGGACTACATCCCAACTCCATCTTGGGCATGCTCTGTGCTTCTGTTTCCTTATTGGCAAACAGGAGATAAATGACTATATCTTACAGTATTGTTGTGAGAATTAAATATATTAATAATATAAAGTGCTTAGTACAGTGCTCAACAAATGTTTAAGTTATTATTACTCTCATAGAACTGAAAGTTAATGAGACACTTTCTTTTGGCAAATAAGCTCTCACACTTCTATAGAGATACATCAGCTCACCAGGTCAAATCACAACTTCTGAAGCCCATACTCAGTAAGTTTATTCTTATTGACTGGAAAGCAGAGTATTTTTCCTCACAGAGGTGACCATTTTAACTGTACCCATTCTCATATTTCCCCCTCCACCATCCATATAACACTCCAAAGATTCTTTTCTTCCCACTCTAAATCCTTTCCTCAACACATGGAAGAGAGAAAATACACAACTTGTATTTATTTGGTACTTTGGGTTTTAGAGAATGTTTTCATATATATGAAACCACTTGATCATCTAGGAGATAAGTAAGGCAGGAACTCTTATCCCTTCTTAACACAAGCTCAGGGAAATTAAGCATTTGTCCAGGATCACACAGTTATAAACCTAGAGGTCTGGGACCTGAACCTCCTTATTCACTGTACTTTCCCTTATATGTGTTCCTTCCAGTGGAAAGCTAGCCTGAACGATCTCTCCCTGCATGCTGGGGCTTGTTACCACTTTGTTCCAATTTTAGAATCTTTAGAGAGCCCTAGATAATCAAATCTGCCTTGATTTGTCTCCCTTAGATCCCTTCACTGGCTGATCCCTCTACCTATTCTCATCTTATTTTCTTCTCTTCTGGATAATCCTTGAGGAGGAGCTGGGCGCAAGCTGGGTGGCTGCCATGGCAGTGAACACAGAAAGAAGACTTTCCTGTTTTCCTTGTTTGGGCTAGTTAAGGCTGCTCTCCCAATTATAATGATGACACACACAGTTCTTCTATGGGTGCTTGGTCTACCAGAGCAAAGACTGTGGTAGAGGCCTAGCTTGTCTCCTTCTGTCGCTAGGATTTCAAGGTATCAACGAACTATTAATATTCACTATTAAAAGCCATAAAAGCCACTTACGTTGATTATTATATGGCTAATAACCACATTTAATATTCAAAGTCCAAAGGATTTCTTGTCAAGAACTATTTGGATTTTGGGGGGACTAGGCCACAACACATGAAATGCCTGGTTCTGCTTCTGGGCAAGTTTTCAAAGTTGTGGCTTTTATTGTTACTGTACTGAGGGCTGCCATGCTGGATTCTTTCTTACCTATCTGCTTCCTGCTAATATGTATAGCAAAGACAGAAGAAACAGAGATGGAAGGAAGTTCTGAAGTAAAGGTATGAAAAATTACAAAAACCTCTGCTTGGACACTAGTGTTTCGGACTTAGATTGCAAAAGGCAAGTCGGCTACAATGTAATCTAAAGGCACTAATGGAAAATCAGATAGAAAATAAACTTACTTTGTGTTTTTCAAAATCTGTACATTTATAGTGTACATCGAAAGTGTTACCAGGGCTAACAGAAGCAGGGGAGGAGAGTTTTACTACACATAGTATGAGAAAACTTAAAGAAGAGATATTCTAAATGCTTACCCAGTGCTGCAAGCCAGCAGAATGAAAGTACTATCACCCTTTTAAAATCCTTATCTCAGAGAAACTTCTATAGTAACAGAGATGGATGAAGTGAGCTTCTACCATTAGAAATGTATGTTGCCTTTTTTTTTTAAGAGGAAAAAGCTAAGGCTGATAAACTAATACTATGAGCACATCAAAGGATTTTGCTGTTAAAATTATGCCTTTTCCTTTTCCAAAGCACACTGTCATTTCTGACAGAGACAACTTACCTATTCCTGTAGCTATGAATCACGAAAATACATTCACATTTATTGGCTGAATAAAACACCTGTATTTTTTAAACAATAAATTAAAACATGACCTCACCAATTTTTATATAATTCTAGGAAAGTTTCTGGTAGTGGCCAAAAAAAAAAAAAAAAAAAACCCTAAGGTTTTAAGCGGGTATGGAGAACAGCCTGGCATTTAGTTCCTCTGCTCATATTTCTTAAAATGTGATCCTCAGATTCTGTCTCAGAATAATCTGGATGTTTGTTAAAATGTAGATTTCTATATCAAATCTACAAATGTCTGGGTTAATTTTGTGAGGTGAGACTTGAGTATCTGCACTTTTAACCAGCTCTTTCATCGTGGAGTTGGGAGACCACTGATTAGGGAACAGCACAAAGTTCTTTTTATCTAATAGAAAGTAAACTTCTTCCATTCAATTAGTTGATTAGATAGAAAGCTGTCTATCACCATAAATTCTGGAAGACACAGAGTCTACTAGGCCAGGTGTAATTTAGTGTGTCCAAGGACAATTGTAATATGTTCATGGTCGTTGGGGGCCACAGTGAGTCTCTAGCTCAGACAGCTCCCTATTTCTTCCTTTCCTCAGGGTACTGGGAAATACCAATGTGATACTGTTCATTAACCATTGTCCTTATATTTATTAACATTCCTACATATGTTCTGATAGCTAAAATGCTTATGTCTTCAGAAATGACTCTTTCCAAGAATTTAATGAAAAGACATTCAGGAAGTATGGTAGATTAGTAGGAGGAGGCCTTTTGGTTCCCCTATATTTTAGGGTCATAAAATAACATTAAGCAAGTTACTTGATTCACTTATGTTAAGAATCAGCCTAGCTCTGGGTATTCACATGTTGGAAAATTAAGAATTGAAAAAAATAGTTTTACAGAAGATCTATGAAAGTTTTCTATAGAATAAGTAATAATAAGAATAATCATAATGACAATAATAATTTTAAAAAGTCTGCTAACAGAGCCTCTGGAATCTTGAATTGTGACTGTGGGCAAGTTAGGTAACTTTTTTTTTTTTTTAAGTTTTTATTTAAGTAATCCTGTACCCAACATGGTGATCTAACTCATGATCCTAAAATCAAGAGTTGCATGCTCTGCTGATTGAGACAGCCAGCTGTCCTGAATTTTGAGTCTTAATTTTCCCCATCTGTAAACTGGGAATCATATTGCACATACCAGTTGAGAAGATCAAGCAGGTAATACATGACAAATCCCTAATAATGAGTAAGGACCCAATCCAGGTTTGCTGTGATTACATACAGTGATTACTATATGAAACAGGATGATGTCAACTGCAGGCATGATTGTAATTAGGACAATTTTCAGGAAAAATAGGAGCCAGTCAAGGAAACAGAGGAGGAAGAGCCAATGACAAGAAAGAAAAGCCTAGAGAAGAAAATGTTTCATGAGGGAGAGTACCAAATCCTGCTGAGAGGTCAAATTAGGTAGATGGGAGAATGAACAGTCTGGGTGGATGACTGTCTGGGTGGGTGAGATGGAGGACAGGTGGTGACTCCAATAACAGGTGGCATGGTGGGAACCAAGGCTTGACTGGAATGAATTTAGCAGAGACTGTGCAGATGAAAATGTGCAGAGAACAAAAATAGGCAATTCTGGAATTTGTTTTGCTGCAAAGGAGAGCAGAGAGCCACTGGAAATAGGTAGAAGGGGACTTAGGGTCATGGGAGAGATTTCTTTAAGACAGGTGATTATACAGAAAAAAAATAATAGTGACAGAAAAACTGGTGTGAAGAGATGATTGTTACAAATTGCTGGAACTCATCATAAATTCACTTTCCACAGAAACGGCAGGCATGATAGACCATTGGTAGCCTGGTGAGTTTGGTGATGGAAAGATGAGGTGGTTTTCTCTCTCTCTCCCTCTTCCTCTCTCTCTCTCTCTCTCTCTCTCTCTCTCTCTCTCTCTCTCGAGGGAGAGAGTGGGGAGGGGCAGATGGAGAATCTTAAGTAGGCTCCAGCTCAGCCTGGAACCCAATGCAGGGCTTGATCTCAAGACCCTGAGATCATGATCTGAGATGAAATCAAGATATGGATGCTTAATCAACTGAGCCAGTCAGGCGCACCAAGGTGCACTGCTTTGTTATACTACCTTTAGGTAGGCCCATCAGAAATTAATCTGGTTTACAACGGGTTTTTTAATGTATTTCTTTTTATTTATTTTTTAAAGATTATTTATTTGAGAGAGAGAGAAACAGAGAAAGACAGAGAGTGTGGCTGAGTAGAGTAAGAGGCAGAGGGAGAGACTCTCCAAGCAGACTCCTGCTGAGTGCAGAGCCCCTTCCGATGGGGGGTCCATCTCATGAGCCATGAGATCAGAACCTGAGCCGAAACAAGTTGGATGTTTAACTTGAGCCACCCAGGTGTCCCTATAAAGGTTTTTAAATATGAAAATTCTTCTGTGAGAACTGATAAAATCATTAGACATCCTACATTAGTATGAATATATTTAATTGGCTAGCCTTCAACTAATACTAAAGACTAGTAACCCTGAAGAAATGAGACCTGAGGGATTTAAAGATGGCTGCAGAAAGTTCAGAGCAAAATGAGAAAAATATGTTCTGAGTCAAACATTTGGCTTGCAAACAAACTTTTGGAATACAGAGTTTGTATTCCAAGAGTTTGTATTTCCTCCTCTGTTTCCTTCAACTTTTAAGCTTTTGATTGCCTGTATCACATTAGAACCAAGGGAAAAACTTGCTAATTTAGTACAGGCTGGTGAGCTGAATAAATTACTGTTAAGTGATTCTACATTTGGCTTCTTGTTAATCTAAGTAAATTAGTCTGTGTAATCAGAATGAAGCCCAATGCTACATGTCGTACTGTGGTTTATGTATTCATACAGGCAATACTGCACATGTTTAAGTAGAGGAAAACACAGAACAAGGAGCCTACAATTTCTGTTGAAATTTCAAATACAGATATTCCATTTTACAAGGAAATCTGCTTCCAGAACTGCTAAGGGGACTTATAGTCAGGTAAGATTCGGGAATACTAGGTTGCTGAACTGTGGACTATTTTCTTTTTCTTTTTTTGACTATTTTCTTTTGAGTGCCTAGCAAAAAAAATTCCCCGAAGAAGTTAATATTTTATAAATAAATAAATAATCACATGAACAGAAACCAAAAATTATTGCAAGTTATTCTGAAATTATTCAGCTTCAAATGACTTTTTTAAAAAAATATTTTATGTATTTATCTCAGAGAAAGAGAGAGAGTCAGCATGAGTGGGAAGAGGGGCAGAGGGAGAAGTAGAAGCAGACACTCTGCTGAATAGGGCGGCCAATGTGGGCCTATTTCCCAGGACCCCAGGATCATGACCTGAGCCAAAGGCAGATGCTCAACTGACTGAGCCATCCAGGTGTCTAGGCTTCAAATGACTTTTTGTCATTTCCTCAAACTGAACATATCCTCAAAGCATAACTGTGTGCCATCACTGAGGAATTCAAAAGAATCAGTCTTGGGAGGCAAACCCCAAAGGTGAGTTCCCAACATATTTTGCCAAGTGATAGCATGTTTGGAACAGGTGTAATCTCCCAAGTCAGTATTCTGAAGAGGCTGATCCTTGCTTTGATGTATATGTTTTGGTGGGCTTGTGAAAAAACATAACATTACTTTTGGAGTCAAATATTGTATAGATTTCTTTAGCTCTAAATGTTTAGCAGTGACATTTATGATACAGATTAGCAATGTTCTGTCATCTTAGAAGTTCAGAATTAATACTCAAAATTAATTTTTCTAATTTCAGAAGTTGAAGTTAGGTGTTTCTAGAAAGTAAAGCAACACTCTACTGTGCTCAAACAAATGCCTTGAGAAGCGGCAGCCTCTTTGGAATGCCATGATCAATTCCAAGTGTGACTTTTCTAAAGGGAAGTACTCACTTATATATGTTTCTTCTGGAGCAATTTGCTTGGCAAAAACTCAACCTCACAAATGTACAGTCTTATTTGATAATGCCATCTCCCCCCTTGGGAGTTCCATGAAGTCTTACAAATTCTTGAAGGAATGGATAACAAGGCATTATTTTACCCCTGCATTCCCATAGTCTAGTACACTGAAGTAGGGAGAAATTCATTTGTGAGTTTAACTCAGACTACTGGTACTATATTGGTATCAGTTTACCAGATAGACTGCACTTAGAGATATTAAATAACAACATAAAATTTAAAGACTTACTCAGCATGTATTTCCCACATATGTGATTTAAATGCTCAATGAAATATACAGTAGGCATCTTTCTGGTTAATTTAAGTACCTAACCCATTTTTAGGATTTAAATATTTGCACAACTTACACGAACATGCCCTCTGGGGTCATTCGTCCAACTTGAATTAAATAGCCTCCAAATCGAAAACCCACTGCATATGCAAAATATACAAAAGCATGGCTGAATGCATAACAGATTCCAAAGATCTGTGCTTTCTTCAAGGTATTTCTGAAATACATAAAATTTATTAAGTAATGGGGTACAAGGTATAGCAAGTTCATTTTAATAAATGTAGAGTAATGAATACAGAAGAGTAGACATGTTATCATTTAAGGAATATATGTTCTTCTAAGAATAAAAGAGAAAGTGAGTTTTTTAAAATGAGAATTATTATAGAGGAAACAGACAATATAATGATTCTCTCTATAGTTCTATACGCTATAGTTCATTGTAACAAAGTTGCCTCTGTCTACCTTCAAATGGGTGGACAAGCTAATAACCAGTTGAGTTGATAAGTGAATGACCAGCTAATAAGAGTTGAAGAGATTTGGTTTTGAAGTATTTAGAAATATTTTCTATCATAACCTTTCACTAGCACAATAAGTAGTGGAAATTGAAGGGTGGTACCAACTACAAGCATGAATGTAAAAGAGTGCAAAGCTATCTCTCTGATAAAATAATACAAATAGTATCACTAAGTAACTATGATAAGGAGGACTGGTTTAAAATGAAAAGGAGTGACACATTTGTTATACATACATTCATTTTAAAATGTGAACCATTTTAGAAATTCCATATAAAGGGCTAAACAATTTTATTTTCTTTCTTGAATATGTTATTTCCTCAATTTGGTTCAGGAAAATAATAAAAATGTGCCAAGTTAGTAGTAGTTCATAGTAACATGGGAGGACTAAAATATTCTACCTGTGCTTGCTCTCAATTGCTTTTTTCTGATCTGCTCTTGATGAAGTCATATGAGAAATTATGATATACCATTATTAGGAAAGATTCCAGAGCAAATAAATTGTCAGGCAAACCACTCTTGTCATCCAGAAGACTGACTTTACAGGGACAGCTATAGTTAGTCAATGAAGTCAGTATGAATCTACAATCACCTGAGCTGCGTCTGAAGTGTCTCCTCATATGCTTGCTCAAAGGCTTTTTCTCTTGTTAATGACACTATAGTCCGAATATTTTCCACAGCTTCAGTTGCTATCTTATAAAACAGGACAATAAAATAAAGAAATAAAATTACTAATGGTTAAACTCTGGTTGTGAATTCCAGTCATTTATACTGGAGGAATATTAAGAAGAGCATTAAGTCAATAAGTTTTCCTGACAAGTTTTCTTAGTTTCTTTTTTTCTTTCCCAAAAACAAGATAGGAAAATAACATTTTAGGATAATAGGCTCAAGAAAAATTTATTTTGAAAAGATTTAGTCCACTGATCTAAATTCAGTCTCCTTGGGAGTCTTCACTGAATTTCTTTCTTTCTTTCTTTTTTTTTTTTTTAAAGATTTTATTTATTTATTTAACAGAGAGAAACACAGCCAGAGAGGGAACACAAGCAGGGGGAATGAGAGAGGGAGAAGCAGGCTTCCTGCTGAGCAGGGAGCCCGATGTGGGACTCGATCCCAGGTCTCTGGGATCATGACCTGAGCCGAAGGCAGTCGCTTAACCAACTGAGCCACCCACGTGCCCAGGAGTCTTCACTGAATTTCTATTTAAACTGGTTCCATAGGCAGAGAGATCAAACGTTAGCATTATGTTCACATGTAATTATGCAAAGAAACTGAGATAATTCAAGAAGACAGTAGACAGAATCAAATAAGTAATTGCACAAAAATGCAAACAGCAACCAAAAAAACCTCAGGAACACTGCAGTAAAATAATATGGGTAAGGCTATTAAGTGCTATGTAAGTTACAGCTGTTTCTCATTTTGATGTCTGTGAACTTAAAAAAAGATATTTAATTTAAATATTTAAATACAACTAATGTCTTTCTTTTCTTTTTTCTTTCTTTCTTTCCCTTCCTTCCTTCCTTTTTCCTTTTATTTTCTCTTCTTTTCTTTCTTTCTTTTCTCTTCTTTTCTTTCTTCTTTCTTTCTTTCTTTCTTTCTTTCTTTCTTTCTTTCTTTCTTTTTTTCTTTCTTTCTTTCTTTCTTTCTCCTTCCTTCCTTCCTTCCTTCCTTCCTTCCTTCCTTCCTTCCTTCCTTCCTTCCTTCCTCTTTTCTTTTTTCTTTCTTTGTTTCTGAGACACAGAGAAAGAGAGAGCACACACAAACAGGGGGAGGGACAACGGGAGAGGGAGAGAGAGAATCCTCAAGCAGACTCCTTGCTGAGTATGGAGACTGACTTGGGACTCAATCCCGGCACCCTAAGATCATGCATGACCTGAGCTGAAATCAAGAATCAGCCACTTAACCAACTGAGCCATCAAGTGCCCCAATGCTTTTCTGAATTTCTATAGTTTTTGAAAAGAAGGAATAATCACATGAAAACTGAAATGGAGGAGACTTTTGGCTTAGAATAACTTGTTGGATATGAGAACACATGTTGATTTGAAAGAGAAACTTCCTGGTTTCTCATTCTATTTCCATAATGGTAGAGTAGACTGTGGGACAGAGGAAGACCAAGGTGGTCACCTAGTGTTATTTAAAGAATAACTTGGGTTACAGGAGAGAACCAGATTTCTGGATGGTGGGCAGGACACCTGGATTCTGTTCTCAGTTTTGATTCTGAGTTCTAAATTCTCATTAATATTAGAGTAAGCTCAAAGTAACTACCGTTTGTAACATACACTGTAGTATGCAAGAAAAATGGGTAAAAATGCTAATACCCTGAGGGAAAAAATGAGCAGTGTGATAATTTTTCATAATAGAGAAAAGACCAATATCCTTATAGAATTCTAGAAAATAGTCTTCTATAAAAAATCAAAAAACGAATACAGCTGTTTTAAGTCTGAAAAGTAAAACAACTGATGATTTGTTCAAATCTACACATGCAATTGAAGAAGGACCAATATGTTTTATTGGTCCCTAATCTAAGTTTTGGTGTTTGGTAAATAGATTAAAAGCTACTGAAAAAGACATAGACTGTTTGATTAGAGTTACTGATTGTATAGTCTGGAGTTATTCAAATAATTCAAAAAGGAAAAATTGAAGGACACATAAAATCAAAGCTCATGATATAAAAATTAAGATGAGTAGGGGTGCCTGGGTGGCTCAGTTGTTAACTGTCTGCCTTAGGCTCAGGTCATGATCCCAGGGTCCTGGGATTGAGCCCTGCACTGGGCTGGGCTCCCTGCTTGGTGGGAAGCCTGCTTCTCCCTTTCCCACTCCCCCACCTTCTGTTCTCTCTTTTGCTGTGTCTCGCTCTGTCAAATAAGTAAATAAAATCTTTAAAAAAATAAAATGAGTAAAAGGTAATTAATTATAGTCCCATTAATGTGGAGGCTGTGATAATTTGCACCATAGGTAGGGCCAAACAACTTTTCTCACTATCTCTGAGGTAAATATATGCTAACCACTTCAGTCTATACTGCCCAAGCAGACATTCCAAGTCCTTATCTAGTCCAAGGTAGGTGGAAAAGTCCATGAATCACATAAACCAGATTTCAATGAGTCATGTGCGTGGCATCCCAATCATGAATATTCATACTACTTACAATGTTCCAACTGTGATAGTCACTGGATGTAGACCAAAACTGGTATTAAAATCATTTTCAGATTCAGAGGGTGTTCACCCAAGTGATAAAAGTCTTTGAAACTATATCATGAGAGGAACAGCTTAAAGACCTGTGGATGGATGACTAAGAGAAGACTTGGCATTTACATGATGCATTTTCCTAAAGACTGCTATGAGAAATGGGCTTTGGAACTCTACTGAGATGAAAGCTAAGAAAGGTAGGATAGAAGGCCACCAATAGACAAACAAACATCAAAACCAAAAATTGCCTATCATTCAAAGGCTATTCAAGGGTAGGCAGCCTGAGAAAGTAATGCACTGCTTGCCATTGGAGGGAAAGGATGGGTAAAAGATGAACACTTGACAGGGATGTTGTATAAGGGATTCCTTCTTTGGATAAGTGGTTGGATCAAATGACATTTCTTTCAGTTCTTAGATGTTATGAAATTACAGTACTAATGTCCCCTAAACCTCTAATACAATGATTATTTTTATAAATAAGATTGTTCCTGAGAAACATTTTTCCAGTAATTAAAATGTTGTTAATCTTGATCAGTATAAAGATGGTCCTTGTTTTCTAAAACCTTATTTTAGGCACTATCAGTAACAGCAAATTGCCTTATATTCAGTAACTCTTATTTCCTCTACATTTTGAGAAATAAAAATAACTAATTGTTTAAGAAAATTTAGTTATTCAGTAATCAGAGAATGTGGAATCATGATGTTAGCAATTGCCCTCCTGATATGGTAATATAGCTGGCATTACTGAGTGCATACTGTCTTCCAGATACTAAGTGTCTTACATAAAATAATGCTAAGTGTCTTGTATAATACTTAGAAAAATCTGCAAGTGGTATTATTATTCTTCCCATCTTACAGAGGAAGAAATTGAAGTACAGAAAGGTTGATATGACTTGCTCATATCACATATTTGTTAATGATAGAATCTGAAATGTAATTCAGCCAACTTGACTCTAGAGCTTACACTCTAAATCACAAATCCTATTATATTATAGCATACCTACACCCAAGCCTAAACTAGTCTGTATGCATGGCAGTACATATACATCACTTTACAGACACCTAAGAAAGGAAGTTAGCATACTGTAAAAATGGGAACTTTTTGTTTCCCTCTTAAATGTTATGATGGCAAAAAGTCTTTATTTTACCTTCCCAGCATGCTTAAATTCTTGCTTATCCTTGTTGGCAAATCCAGTCATAGCTGTGGTTTCAATCATTCCTGTCAGAGCAAGTACTGGAGCAATACTCAAAATCAGGAGTGTCATCTCCCATCCATATATGAAGGAAATGATAATTGACAGTCCCATGTTAGTTGCATTTTGTGTTAAGACACCAACCCTTGAACATGTTGCCTATAATAAGATATATTTTGGGGGAAAAGTCCATTAATTTTAAATTTACAAGTATCATCATTAAAAGAACAACAGTAGGTGCCTGGATGGCTCAGTTTGTTCAGTGTCTGCCTTTGGTGTAGTTCATAATCCTGGGGTCCTGGGATTGAGTCCTGCGTATCAGGCTTCCTGCTCAGTGGGGAGTCTGCTTCTCCCTCTACCCTTCTTCCCCCACTCATGATCTCTCTCACACTCTTAAATAAATAAGTGAAATTAAAAAAAAATAATAAAAAGTCAGCTTCAAGACTCATTTGGTTATCTGCTATTTCCCTATTTCTCACTAAACTATTAAAGACAATTCCAAAAATGTAAAAATAAGTAGTAAGAGCAAACACCAAACGAACCATTAAATAATGAAAACTAAGACAGACAGGTAAACTATTTTAAGTGTTTTGGGTATTATAAACTAATTCTAAGACCTATGAGGCTGAAATAGAAATGTCATTTGCTACTTAATGTTGACTTACACTTTGACTCTTGAGAGTTGAAGAATGATGCTGAGAAACACGATATTGTATGTTATGGGATAAATTGTATCTCTCCCTACCCCAAATTCCTCAGAATGTCACTATATTTGGATATGAGGTCTTTAAAGAGGTAATTAAATGAGGTCTCTGGTGTGAGCCCTACTCCAATGTAACTTATATCTTTAGAAGAAAAGGAAATTTGAATGCAGACATGAGCTCACACGTGGGAAAAACCATATGAGGCTACAGCTAGAAGATATTTATTTTATTATTATTATATTTAAAGATTTTATTTATTTATTTGACAGAGAGAGACAGCAAGAGAGGAAATACAAGCAGGGGGAGTGGGAGAGGGAGAAGCAGGCTTCCTGCTAAGCAGGGAGTGGGATATAGGGCTAGATCCCAGGACCCTGAGCTCATGACCTGAACTGAAGGCAGACACTTAATTTCACCCACCAAATGAAGCCAATCCTGCCGACACCTTCATTTTGGGCTTCTAACAATCAGAACTAAGAGGAAATAAATTACTATTGTATAAGCCATCCAGTCTGTGGCAGCCCTAGCAAATGAATATACTTACTTGTTCCTCTCCTCCCACCCCCTGCCTTTTGGTCATGGTGGTAGGATAGGAAGAATCTAAATATATTTTTCCTGTCCCAGGAAGAATTAACAGAGAATAATATACATATGGCCTTGAAAAATACAAGAACTAAAGGAAAACAGAAAATAGTCTTAAAGACCTAGAGGATAGTGTACCTCTGGAAAGAATTTAGGACTGGAATCACAGGAATTTTTTTTTTAAGATTTTACTTATATATTTGACAGAGAGTGAGCAAGCACACAAGTAGGGGGAGCAGGAGGTAGAGGGAGAGGGAGAAGCAGGTTCCCTACTGAGTAAGGAACCTGATGTGGGGCTCGATCCTCGGATTATTACCTGAGTCAAAGGCAGCCACTTAACCAATTGAGCCACCCAGATGCCCTGTAATCACAGGAAATTTAAACTTCTTTAGATTCTTTAGCAATATGCATAAAGATGTAAGTTTTTCTTGGAAATTAAGAGCAGAAAGTCATGATTAAAAATTATTTAGATAACTATGGATTATTACTATGTCTATGGCAATTTGCTAAGTGCAAATAATACAACTTTTTAAAAAAAGATTTTATTTATTTTATATATAGAGAGAACAAGGCAGGGAGAGGGCAGAGTGAGAGGGAGAGTATCAAGCAGACTCCCTGCTGAGCACAGAGTCCCATGCTGGGCTCAATCTCACAACCCTGAGATCACAACCTGAGCTAAAACCAAGAGTCAGCCACTTAGCACCCCGAGCATACAAATTCTTTAAGAAAATTATAGTGTACAAAGAGGAATGGCTAGTATAAGAAAATAAGTGGAAGAAAACTCAGGATGCAATTGTAAAAATAAAATAAAATTCCATATGATAAGATTTCTGCTTCTGGGGTAACAAGAAATGGATTTATCCTCCCATATGAAATAAGAGCAGAGATGGGAAACAAAGAAGGTGAGCCCAATGACTGCCCTAGTTTGGCCCTTGAAAGACCTCCTAGGCTGGAGTGTAGGGTGAGCAAACTGAGACAGAGTCCAACAAACTCCCTAAATTAAGTAGACAAAACAGAATCTAGGCTAGCTAAGGAAGCTTGAATTTGCAGCACAGAATACCCGAGAAGAGAGAGGCACACAGAAGGAAATCTGGATATCTGTAGAGGGTCCTCCTTGAATATTCAGCTGAGAGTTCTTGTGTGAAGGCTGGGAATAGTGCTCAGTCACACCCGCCAGACTGGAAAACTTCACACCTTCATGTCCTCAGGGCATCCGGTAGAGTACATAAGGGTCTTTCCTTAGTAGTAGGCTCTAATTCTGCCTAACAAACCTTAAAAGTAAGACCCAAGTGATTGAACTCTTCTTAGGTAATTTAACTGAATCCCAGAACAAAACAAGTATGTTTATAGAAATATAAAAATATCCAGCACCCAAAAATGTTATATTTGCAATGGGTGACATCTAGTCAAAATTTACTAGATACATAAAAAAGCAAAAACAGGACCCATGATGGCATAAAAATCAATCAACTGAAACTGACCCAGAACTGACACAAATGTTAGACTTAGTAGATAATGACAATAAAATTTACCGCTGGATAACATATATTCAAAAAGTTAAGAAATAAGGAACATATGAAAGAGACCCACATCAAAATTTTACAAATGCAAATTTCAGTGTCCATAAAGTTTTACTGGGGCAAAGTCACGCCCTTTCTTTACCTATTGTGAGTGGCTGTCTTAGAAGTATAATGCTAGAGTTAAGTAGTTGCTAGAGTAACCATTTGTGCCACTGTCCTCACTTTGTACTGGTGCTCCGTGTGCTACAAATCTGTAATGCTGTTATAATTTGACAGCACGTTTAGTGTCATATGAATTGCTGCATTATGACATTTTATCTTAATTTTTAAAATTACCATTGTATATTTATCATCTAAAAATAAGAAAGGGAGAGAAAAGTAGACATTGAATGTCCTGCTTTTAAGGCATAGTGGACTGTGGATTATTTTTTCTCATCAGATGCCACAGTGTTGTGTTTATTATGACATTATATAGTACTACCAAATATACAAAATAGGTGAACATTTCCAGACTAAGCACTCATCACAATATTCTTAATCTACAGGAAAGCAACATTCAGAAAACTTAGAAGATTTAAAATGGAATATATCATTTTGGTAGAATTTCTTCATAAAACTAAAAAGTGAAGTTGAAGCTGATGAAGATGAAGTCAAGTGGCTCATTCATTAGCTAAGCAAAGAAAATCATGTACAGTGAGTTTATTAAATCATGTTTAATTACAGCAGGGGAAGAAATGTGTTCAATGACTATAAACTTCTATCAGATAATTGGCCTTTAGGTGAGAACAGTTGCTCAAAAAGTTGACAACACTGTGGCAACACCAATAGTCATTCAAACCAGATTTTTTTTTTGAATAGATTTTCCTGGCTCTTGATGGATTGACATATGTTACCGATACTGCTCAGTTGCTGGTTTTTGAAGAGCCAATGCTGAGTTTGAAGTGACTAAAAATTTGCTGCTATAAATGGTCTGTGTGGATCAACTATAGATGATAATATTTTCTAAGAAGTTAAATGAAAAGGAAATCAGTATAACCTGAAGTGGAATCTGCTAAGATATATTACAACTAATGGTGATAAAACTATTTGTGGAGTAGGAAAAAAGACCTACTTGGACAAATCTACAAAGTTTGTGAAAATAAAAGATGTTTAGAGCCTCAGTTTATTCCCTGTATTACTTACCAACAGGTATTTTGTGGAAAATAATATATCACACATTATTGGACCAGTATGGTCAATGATGAAGTTCATTTGGTCTTATAGACGTAACCACCTTTGTTTCTATTTTTGTCAAAACAGGAAGCTGAATATCTTGACTTGTCTTACCACACAATAGCTTGAGGATTTGTTTAGTAGTGACAGTTTCACTGAAATATTCTGAATTCAGGGCTGAGACTAAAATTTTCTCTTAAAAAAAGAATCACCTTTAACCACTACAGCTCTGGATATTAGCTTTTGCTACAGACTTGATAATGCTTCCTAATGAATTCAACCTAAAATGGTAAGGCAAAACAGCAATTACATGCCAACCTATAATGTGGTAGAGTCATTCTGATGACTAACGTTGTTTCAATCATAAGTAATATCAAACTTTTTTATACACTTCCCATGTTAAAAAGTTAAATCAGTAAATGAGGTCACCACTGTCTAGGCAATGATATCCTTTCTCTGGCTAGAATCCAATCAATTCATCCGGTTCTTGGCATTAAATGAAATTTTTATGATTTTTTGGGATAATTATAATTCTGATGAGAAGAAGTCTTGGAACTAATATTGTATCTATCAGTGGTATATAAAGTGCACATTATGGCATGAATAACACACTTTCTTGTGGACAAAAATGAGGGAACAGTTGTGGATGATGAAAAAGGGTTGCTAAAATATACAGATATAATACCTTATAGTTTTGTGTGTTTTCCAAAGAATCTAAAATGACTTTGTACCCTTAATAACACTATATATTATACAGAAAATAGTCTGTTGACAGATGTATGGCAATAAGCCATTACTTTGGTCTGAAATAATATCAGTTAAATTGGTTGTATTCAATCAAGTATTTCAGGACTCATGTTGTTCTATGACTTTATTTCACTAACATGTTTTTCTTATGACTCTCATAGTACCCAAGTTTCTAAAAATGGCTAAATGTGTATATAATTTTTTAGTCATTAGTAAAGGTTTTTTTTTTTTTAAGATTTTGTTTATTTGACAGAGAGAGAGATCACCAATAGGCAGAGAGGCAAGCAGAGAAAGACTGGGAAGCAGGCTCCCTGTCAAGCACAGAGCCCGATGTGGGACTTGATCCCAGGACCCTGAGATCATGACCTGAGCTGAAGGCTGGGGATTAACCCTCTGAGCCATCAGGCGCCCATAAGTAAAGGTTTTAAAGTAATATTTACACTATTAAGGAGGTATTTTCTGATCATTTATCCTAATCTATTTGATAAAATACATTTGATAAATATATTTGATAATATAAAATTTAACTGAAATTCATAATGAAGAAACTGAGATGGAATATGTCTTAAGTTCAAAGGATAGGAAATATGAACCTGAAGTATTATTTCCTACTTAATATCTAGTGTGTTTTTGTGAGAAAATAAATAATGGACAAATAGTATTGGTAAATAATTTGGACAAATAGGATTAGTAAATACTTCTTCCTTCAGTAGAAAGAGTATTCGTTCAAGTTAGATATAAATCTGCCTTTATACTGCAAAGAAAGGATATATGTGAATTACATGCCAGTAGACATAATCTCATCCTTGGAAAATTTCTTTGCTTGTCTTGCTTTTTAAATTAAATAAAACAATTTAAAAATCTCCCATCAATATTTCAACCATTTAATCCTTTAGCTATTACTTTTCTTTCTTGCTTTCTTTTATTTTTTAAAGATTTTATTTATTTGTTTGACAGAGAAACACAGCAAGAGAGGGAACACTAGCAGGGGGAGTGAGAGAGGGGGAAGCAGGCTTCCTGCTGAGCAGGGAACCCGATGCTGGGCTTGATCCCGGGACTCTGGGATCATGACCTGAGCCAAAGGTAGATGCTTAATGACTGAGCCACTCAGATGCCCCTAGCTATTACTTTTCATTTAACGAAAATGATCTGACTTGCCTAGAAATTATTATGAGACCAACATTTACAAATTGCAACAAGAAACTTCACCCTGATCAAATGGTATTAGCCAGATGCTTGTAAATAATCAGGCTAACAAATATTTTCATTAATTTTTCTCAATGAGAGACAAAACTATTTGTTAAAAATTAAGTGTAAGGAAAGTGATGTTGGTTTTCCAGTTCTAATTTTTTTTTTGGCTGAAGCAAATACTTGCTAAAAGAGGAGATGGCATACAAGTCCAACATAACTGCTAGTAGGAATGCCTATTTCCCTGGAATTTTAAAAAATTTGAATGATGGTTAGAAAGAGAAAAATATCAGCATGGTAAAGAAAAAAGTAGCACTACATCAAAAACTTATGATGTATTATATGCTGGTTAACTAAACATAATAAAAAAAGTAGCAAAATTTTGTGGAATGGGATTCAACTGGAATTATAGGGATATTTCTCCCTAAGGGAGTGAACCCTGTCATTCCTAAAACCCAGAAATTGTCATTCAGATTCAGATAATTCTATTATGCTATGGAATATTAATGCTATGTTTATTAGTATTGACTAATTGACTATTAAGTGTAATTTTAACTGATATTTTTTCCCAGTTATGCCAGTAAAATTGATCTCCTCAGCCCTATTTTATTTTATTTATTTTTAAAAAAGATTTTATTTATTTGACAGAGAAAAACACAGCTAGAGAGGGACAGAAGTAGGCGAAGTGAGAGAGGGAGAAGTAGGCTTCCCGCCCAGCAGGGAGCCCGATGAGGGCTTGATCCCAGGGATCGGGATTATGACCTGAGCTGAAGGCAGATGCTTAACGACTGAGCCACCCAAGTGCCCCATCCTCAGCCCTATTTTAAAATTTAAATTCTGTCTAATAAATTTAGAACCTTGTCTTCCAAATAGTGAAAAGGAATTTCAGGAAGAAATGAAGATAAAGATTTCCTCTTGAGTTTTTCTACATCATAATATTAGTTTTGCAAGACTTTATGGATGTGAACATTCACAAATGTAACCAACTTCTCTTCTCTGGTAAGACAAATTACCTTTATTTTTTTAATAAAACTTCTAAATTGCGTGTATGTTTTCCTTTGGCTTACTATTCAATTCTGAGCTCTTTAACTGATTCTTGGTATCTTCGTTGGTCCTCTGGTTATCCCATTATATGTGCTAAGTCTTTTTTCCCCCTTTTTATTGTTTTTTATGTGAGCATATAGTTGACATACAAGGTTACATTGTATGTCAGGTATACAATGTAGAGATTCAATAATTTTTTTTTAAATATCCAGAACCAAAAGCCTTCCTTATATCTTTCATTGAGAGCTCCCAGTTAACCCTGAGACTTAACTGGTCTCCTTAAGGATGTGGGTCATCTTAGTATAGCTTACAAATATGCACAGATATCTCTGTATTGCACATGTACACACTACATACATATACCATTTAAGAATAAAAGCAAAAAGAAAAAACAAACCAAGAAAGCAATATACATACTCCTTGGATTTGTGCTATATCTATGGCTAATACTGTTGTCAAGGCTCCCGTGCTGTTTTCCTTATCATCAAACCAGGAAATATCCTAGAGAAAAGAATTAATATGTGGTTATCAAAAGAAACAAACCAAAACAAACAAAAAAATATGGTTATCCAAAAAGTTCTTCTCTGACTTGTGATTCTGTTGTAGTAAATCAGAAGGCATTTAGCTGCCCCCTCACTCCCACATATTTAATTTTATACAATACAATACAATGGATCAGATGACTTTTGTTTCTTACTTCACAAAGATTTGTAATTACATACAAAATGAAGAACATAAGCCCAATAGCTTGGAACCATTACCAATGCTACAATATTATACAATAATCAACATCAAAATGGTCATTTTGAACCACCAAGTAAGTTGTAATTTTACTTCACAAGTAATTTGTAAAGAGCAGACTATTTAAAAAGTGAATGCACAAAACAATTTAGAAATATTTCTAAACAAAACCAAATATTGTTAAAATATCTATATTATCCAAAGCAATCTATATGTTTAATGCAATCCCTATCAAAATACCACCAGCATTTTTCATAGACCTGGAACAAACAATCCAAAAACTTATATGGAATTACAAAAGATATCAAATAGCCAAAGCAACCTTGAAAAATAAAAACAAAGCTGGAGGCATCACAATCCGGACTTCAAGCTGTATTACAAGACAATATGGTACTGGCATCAAGACAATATGGTACTGGCACAGAAATAGACACATAGATCAGTGTAGGACTGAATAGAAAATCCAGAAGTGGACCCACAACTGTGTCAACTAATAATCTTTGACAAAGCAGAAAAGAATATCCAAGGGGAAGTCTCTTCAACAAATGGTGTTGGAAAAACTGGACAGCACCATGCAGAAGAATGAAATTGAAACACTTTATTACTCCATACACAAAAATCAATTCAAAATGGATGAAAGACCTAAATGTGAGACTGGAAACCATCAAAATCTTAGAGAAGAACATAGGCAGCAACCTCTTTGACACTGACCATAGCAATTTCTTACTAGACACATCTCTGGAGACAAGGAAAACAAAAGCAAAAATGAATGATTGGGACTTCATTAAGATAAAAAGCTTCTGCACAGCGAAGGAAACAACAAAACTGAAAGACAACTTAGAGAATGAGAGAAGATATTTGTAAATGACATATTTGATAAAGGGTTAGTAGCCAAAATCTATAAAGGATTGATCTATAACTCAACACGGCAGAAATAAAAAATCCAGTCAAGAAATGGGCAGAAGACAAAAACAGACATCTTTTTCAAAGAAGACATACAGATGGCTAACAAACACATGAAAAGATGCTCAACATCACTCATCATCAGGGAAATAGAAATCAAAATCATGATGAGATGCTACCTCACACTTGTTGGAATGACTAAAATGAACAACCCAGGAGACAGCAGATATTAGTTAAGATGCAGAGGAAGGGGAACCCTCTTACACTGTTGGTGGGAATGCCACTGTGAAAAACATTATGGAAGTTCTTCAAAAAGTTAAAAATAGAACTACCCTACGACCTAGCAATTACACTACTAGGTATTTATCCAAAGAATATAAAATTACTGATTCTCAGGGGCATATGCACCCTGATGTTTATATCAGTACTATCAACAATAGCAAATTATGGAAAGAGCCCAAATTTGTCCATTAACAGATGAACAGATAAAGAAGATGTGGGATGTGTGTGTGTGTGTATACACACACATATACATACAATGGAATGTTACTCAGCCATCAAAAAGAATGAAATCTTGCCATTTGCAGTGATGGGGATGGAGTTATAGCGTATTATGCTAAGTGAAGTAAGAGAAAGACAAATACAGTATGATTTCACTTATATGTGAAATTTAAGAAACAAAACATATAAACATAGGGGGAGGGGAAAAAAGAAAGAAGGAAGCAAACCATAAGAGACTCTTAAATATAGAGAACAAACTATGAATTGATAGAGGGTGGGGGATGGGCTAAATGGGTGATGAGTATGGGGGAGGGCATTTGTGATTAACACTGGGTGTTGTAAATGAGGAATCACTAAATTCTACACTGGAAACCAATTTTACCATATTGTTGGTAAATTAATTAACTGAAATTTAAAATAAAACTTGTTAATTATGTTAATTATTAATGATAATTAACTGGAATTTAAATAAAAACTTGAAATTAAAAAAATAATTCTAAACCTTTCTGTCTAAACTGATTAATGATAAAAAGTCTATCTCCTTCTCTTAGGACCCACATAGGCAAAATTTCCCCTCACACTTCATATTACTCCCTAGATCTTATAAGCACGGGGTGTTGTGAGAAGCTGAAGAGGCAAAAAGGCTCATATAAAATCCCTGTGGCCAAGAGGCATGCGATCTGAAAGAGGCAGGTCAAAAATATAAGCAATAAAAGCATAATGTAGTCAATTTCATTTTCAACAGCAAATAGAGATAGCACTTCTTAGCCTCAGGAATTCCGATTTCTTTTTATTAGCTATTGAATGTTTCTTCCCACTCACTCAAACCACTTATATCTCTTGTGGATTAAAATCATGTGGAGCCTGTCTCTGAAAATGACTTATTTTTAGTAAGTGAAGAGCAAAAGAATTGTTGGCTTACAACTCATCCAGGGCTCTGACACTCAGGTTACATGTTTCTACCAACTAAGTAAACAGAGGCATAACAGAGAGAGGGCTGTGCATTAATGACACAGTTGTGTGAGAAGAATGCTCCCGTGGAGAAATATGGCAAGAGCAAGAGTGGGTACAACCTCAGTACGACAGCACTACTCTGTAAGCTCCTGTATTGGGAAGGTGTTCCAAAGGGTTGAGGATCCAAGATACCTAAAGGGAATCCTATAGAGATCACAATTTGTACTACTAACCATCACTTTGAAAACACACCCCCAACTTTAGATCCTAACATACTGTGAACACACATCAGCAATGATAGTAACTATAGCATTCTTGAACTCGAAGACATTATCTGTTTTTTTATTGTATACTCAAAAAAATTAAGATAAACTTTACATTTTCTAATATTTCTATATTTCAACATGATATGGAACACACAAAGAAATTTTGATTACAATATAAAGTAAAACTCTAGAAAGGATAGTGAATATTACATTCTTGATTCTAGAGGAACTTGTATAACACATTAGGCATAGGATATACATGTGATGAATCTTGTCATTATCTGATGTTCAATCAGCAAGAGGTCCAAAATTACTTTCCAACAAGTCAGCAATGTGTATTCTAGGGACCATATTCCAGCATAGGCAATATATGCTAAAACACGTTTCTAAGTGTTTTAGCATACAGTAAAAATTAGCTTGCTTTTTCTTTTTTTGAAGGTAAAATGATTTTAAGTAAGACTATCAGGTTTTTTGATACTATTAAATCCATTTTTCCCTGTCAATAATTATACTAGAAGGAAAAAATGCAACAACATTATGATGCATACATATTTGGTATGTATTTTCTCAATCATAACTCTGAGGTAGATTCTATGACTATCCATATTTTATAAATGAGGATGTCAAGGTACTAAGGTATTAAATAACCTGCCCAAGGCCACATAGCTGGCAAGTACTGAGGACAGGATTTGAACCTAGACAACCAGATGCTAGAGTTTTTAATTAACTATCATGTTCTACCTACCATTTAACTGAAGCATTATCGTTGAGTCTTGTTACCTGTTTCTCTTGCTTTAGGATGTGTTACCTCAAATCTTTTTGGAAGTAGCTTTTTGAGATCCCTTAGTGATCACCATTAATTCTATCATTTCATGATTTAGAGACACCCAAAGAAGCCCTAGCCAATCTAATTTAAAGAGAACTAGGCAAAAATACTTACCTATTCAGAAATCCAACAGATCTTTAGGTCAGGATTTATCATTAAGAAGTATACATTTAGCTTTGAGCAATGAATTATTTATAACCATTGAAATCAGCAATATTTGGGACATTCTTTTCAACTGGGAGGATGTCAAGTAATCAAATAAAATACAGATTTTAGGGGTGCCTGGGTGGCTCAGTGGGTTAAAGCCTCTGCCTTCAGCTCAGGTCATTATCTCAGGGTCCTGGGACTGAGACCCACATCGGGCTCTCTGCTCAGCGGGGAGCCTGCTTCCTCTTCTCTCAGCCTGCCTCTCTGCCTACTTGTGATCTCTCTCTGTCAAATAAATAAAATCTTAAAAGAAATACAGATTTTATACCTAAAAAAGACCACACCTGATTCCATAAATACCTCTACCTCAAATGAGGTTTCAAAATAGTTGTAAAAAACAGTGCAAGTCTCAGCATGCTTTCTAAGCCTTAAAAAGTCTTAGGACAAAAACCAGGTAATAAGAGTTAGGAAAAAGTACACACTAGGAGTCCCTTACTACAGACAAAGCTGAAACTGGGAAGGTATTTATAAAGAAAAGGTCAAATACCCTCCTCTTCTTTTCCTCCAATTTGAAAAACCAAAGATAAAAAGCAAAAAGAATGCTAAAGCATGAAAAGGAAAACAAACAATGAGCTGACAGGGACTGAGTTGAATTTGTAGGGGAATTTAATAACATCTGCTGAATAACACAGTCTCTGTGTATGTTGTTTGAATGTGTTTTTTGAAGGATCAGAATTTTTGGTTTATAAATTGGGGCATTCTTATAGGCAGAAGCTACTTTATCCAAGAATGTTACTGTCCAGCTATTCATGTGGCTAATGGGAGGCAGAGCATTAATGTCTAGTATTAACATTTAGGATATTGGATTAATAGTAACGACTGGTTAAACTGGTTCCTGGATTTGAGACTTCACCAAAAGCACCCTGGGAACTTCTGGAGATGAAGTTCAAAGCATGTTTGGAAAATTTATATATATTCTTTTGTCCAAAACATTCAGACATTCAGAGTACGCTGTCAAAAATTCATGGAAATTGAAAAAAAAATTTCCTTGAATGTGGAAAACATAAATTCATACAGAAGAATAAAAATGAGCAGAAATTGCCAATAAATACAAAATACAGTATTAATTAAAATCCCACCCTAATTTTATTGAAGATTTGAGGCAAGAACATAAAGTGTTCACGATAAAAAACAAAATTAAAGCATAAGTTTAACTTGAGTGAGTTGTGCAGGCATAAAAGGTTTTATGATCCCTCAAGTATATTTTTGTTTTTCTGAATTAAGGAGAGTCTCCAATTATCTTTGGCAGGCCTTTGAGCAGAGTGTCAGGGACCAACTGCTTCAGAGCATCAAGTTGTTATAAGAAACCTTGCACTTGCTTTACTGCATTTTGTAGCTTGTAGTTTCCTAAGAGCAAAAAGGCCTAGGAATTTTGTTACACGGCAGCCCTCTGAGCACTACTGCTAATATATCACAAGATGTAAAAACTGGTTTTGATGACTCAGAGGGAGTGACAGTAATTCTGTTTTCTGATAAGAAATGACCTCGGCAGGAAGCTATTTGCTCCTGCACAGGGAGCTCTGGTGACCGAAGTGTGGTGAGGCGTTCCAAGTGAATACTGGCTTTCAGGGAACCCAATATATCTCAGCCTCCTGAAAGAATTTGGAAGTGCCGACCTGAGACATTCCTGCCATTTGCCCCAAGATTCACTTCTCAAAGGGAGACAAATCATGAGATTCTTAATCTCAGGAAACAAACTGAGGGTTGCTGGAATGGAGTGGGAGAGATAGGGTGGCTGGGTTATGTACATTGGGGAGGGCGTGTGCTATGGTGAGGGCTGTGAATTGTGTAAGACTGATGAATAACAGACTTTTGTCCCCCTGATGTTAATTAGAAAAAATTCACCCGTTTCCACCAGAAGACATTAAAAAAACCCCAAAAAACTCACTTCTCAAAGTTACTACTTGATCTATCTAGTTTTAGTTTTTTCACAGGTGTGATTGATCATCTGTGTATGGCAGGCCAACCTGCCTGTGAGCCTGCTACCTGAATTCAGGGCTTTTCTGATGAGGACAGAAAGACTGGCTGCTTTCAGAAGCATGGGGTGAAAAAACTTAAGCTGTGCACATGGATGAGAACTAGAGGAATTGATTCCTCCTTTTAAAATATGTTCCTTGAGACACTGTAGCTCTTAATTCTTCTTCTCAATTTTTATTTGGTCTTTCAATCTGATCCTCAAACATTACATTACACATTTAAAAAAAAAAGATTTGTCATGATAAATACAAGGAAAAAGGAATGGACTCTAAGTCCTGCTTTCTATTAAGTTGTATTTTTAAACATAAGAATTT
>PITA01007762.1:56716-70598 GCA_004023965.1 Spilogale gracilis
TTTTTTATTTATTTATTTGACAGAGAGTGAGATCACAGGTAGGCAGAGAGGCAGGCAGAGAGAGAGGAGGAAGCAGGGTCCCTGCTGAGCAGAGAGCCTGATGTGGGCCTTGATCCCAGAACTCTGAGATCATGACCTGAGCCGAAGGCAGAGGCTTTAACTCACTGAGCCACCCAGGTGCCCTAAAAGGACATTTTAAATAAAATAAGGAAAATAGCAACTAAACACTGACCTGATATAACATGGCCTTAAATGCCAAATGTCTTAATCTCATGGCTAAAATTTCCCCTGCTCTGCCATAGAATAATCCCTGGAAAACAAAAAGAAAATCTATATTTATTCTTAATTCTCTTTTCTATTTCTTTGTAACATTTTGTCACTATATTATTTACTTATTATATTGTTATTATTTTTAACTCAGAGAGGATGACATAAAAAATAATCATGTTCAAGCTTGTTTAATTCATTAAAAACTTACCTGAATGAAATAACTGACAAAGCAAATAACACCCAAAATGACAAATATCATGGAATACACTTCAGCATTACGCTTTAGTGTGGTTTTATCATCATTTTCAAACATCTGAAAAGGAACAGACTTTTTATCAGGCGATTGGAAGAAAATATAAAAGAAAGAAGAACTGAAGTCTCTATCAGGAATTTTTGAATGGATTTCAACATAAGAATAAGATTTTATATATATTTTTGGGGAAAAGAAGTGTACCATTATTCTATCCACTATATTCATTACATATGATAAAAAATGATATGCTGCCACATATCTTACTTAAGCTATGTAAATACGAAATCAGACAATGAGTCTTCTACTATTATTATCACAATATATTTTCAAAGAAATCACCAGTTTGTTTGAATTACTATTTCTAATAATTGCTAAGAACTTAGGTTTCTTAATATTCTTCTATTTAAGGTATTACCTGCACTGTGAGACCTTTATACATGTCCTTAGAAATTGTTCCTAAAATTAGTAATTATACAGATATTGGCATCTATGTTGACAAAGCATAGCTGTGCAAATCTGGGAGACTGAAGACTTAACGTGACTGTGTTCTTGAATCCATCAACTCTCCTGAGTTCCTTGGCATAATCCCAAACTCTTGCTATTTCCTCTCCTTGAGCTGGCTGGTAATAAAAAATGGCCATTGTTTGGACTAGTTGAAAGAAGAGTAGTTGTATTTGTCTATTTTATTGCTTCAGTGCTTTGGAATGCTGATACGGCACTGGAGTCAAAATTAGAAAACAAAGTAATTTCTTTACTGATTGCCCAGTCAACAAGGCCCAGCCAAGACTTCACAAAAGAGGCTGGCTTATCCCCTGAGAACATTAGTTAACCTTGCTATTGTGGATCTTACACTATGGGTGACCCACTGCAAGTCCCAGTTTCCCCGCTGCTTGGGTCAAAGTACAACAGGTCTGTTCTCTCAGGCTATATTTTGTTTAAAATTGTTAAAAACATTAGCAAATTAGCTTTACTTACAGTTACAATTTTTGCAAAGATGATGGAAAATACTGGATGAACAGTTCCATTTAGAACAGCAGCCAACGTCCCCAGAACCACAGAAAGCCATTCAGACTTGATTAATTTAAAAATTTTTAACAGAGAAACTTCAGGAAGACTTGTCTATGAATAAAATACTTTGGTTAAAACCCCAGTTTGAGAGCATAATGGAACCTAGAGAAGTTAGTCAATTTTAAACAGATTTATAATGTAAAATAACGAATATAATATGTGGCAGAGTAAAAGTAGAATATTTCTTAGAAAAATTTCACCACTCATATTACTTGATGCCCTCAACATGTAAAGGAATCTTACCCCAAAGTCACTATTTGTGCAATTTATCTTTTTGGTATTCCACTGTTATTGTCATTTAAAAAGTACAGATTAACTCACAAATTCTGACAGTGATACAGAAGAAATGACAGGCATATTTTATTTCTGTTAAACTATATGGAATATTATACCGTAGGATAAGACAAAAGGAACTAAGCAGAGACAGAAAGTAAAAATTTACCAGCATTTCAAGCTTGAAAGTTTTCCAGTTTCATGACTTATTTACAGAAATATTTTTTCTAATATCTTAGTTTAAAGCTTGTTTTGGGGTTCCCATTTATAAGTAAAATGCTGCAATATCTGAGCATATTATTTAAAGTCACCAAGCTTCAGTTTCTTCATCTTCCAAGGGGGATGATATCAGTTCCTATCTTCTCGGATTGTTTTTAGGATTGAATTATAGGATTATATTATGCAAAATCCCAGGTTTTACACAGAGAAAGCAAAACACAAGTAACTGTTCTGGTATCTGTCAGCTCTTCCTGGGATGTGTGGAGGGTGAATGGGGAGGTAGAGGTCATGACAATCAGAGGATAAATAATATGATAACAATTTCTCCTTGCTCTTGTCTAGCATGTATAGTGGATTTGTTTCAGAAATTTAAAAAAAAAATCCTGTGAGTAACTTTGTTGTGAGTAATTACTTTGAATAGGAAAGCAGACAGCAAACTACTAGGTATTTTATACATTAAAACCTCCTCTTGGCATTCACTCTTTAAGTAATGACATTTATGAACCTAGTAAGAGAATTATTCAGGAACAACTATAAAATAGTTTGTAATTCTTGCTTTAATATTAGTCTGGCAACTGTAATGTAAACTCTATTGTTTGAACAATAGAACATTTAAAATTTAAAAGCCTTTGTAGTCTATTTTCAGGATAGGTAAACCACAGTTATATTGGGTTACTTAATTATTTGGCTATTATCTTTCCTTCTGAAGTTTTCTGAAGATTATCATCACGAAATGTCTTACTTTTCAGTTAGATGACTGTTTAAAAGAATATACAGAAATTTAAAAACTTGCATACCAACTCTTTGTCAAGTGCTGAGCACAGATTTTCTGTCAAAGTCTTTATAAAATTACCTCATTTTGTAATGAAACGAGGACTTGCTGTGTCCCAAGATATACATCAGTAAATTAGAGACAGTAAATGTAGGCAGGCTATCTTACTCCTACAGAAAATGTATCCTTTTGTCTTTGGAAAAATATACAATAACAGGTTAAATTAAGTAATGTTAGAAAGATAGAAAAGAATAAAATGAGACAAAAACAAAATGAAAAATTTCAGTAAGATCATGAAAGTTTCTGTGCTCCCTAAATATGTTTCAGGTTATAACATGTTTTAAGAAAACCTGATATAAAAATATATGAAATTATAGATATTTTATAAAGAGATACAAAAGGGCTTTAAAAAATTAATGGGTGCCTGGGTGGCTCAGTTAGTTAAGAGTCTGACTTGATGTTGGCACAGGTTATGATCTCAGGTTTGTGACACTGAACCCTGCATCTCCCTCCTTGCTCAGTGGGGAGTCTGCTTCAGATTTTCTCCCTCCTCTCCCTTTGGTCCTCCTTCTGCTGTTCTCTCTCTAAAATAAATAAATAAATCTTTAAAAAGAGTTAAAAAACAAACCCTTCTAAAGAATTTTAAATGTCATCTATTTTAGAGATATAATGAGTTATTATAGTTTTCATACAACAATATATTTAAAATGTACAACGTGGTAAGTTTAAACATGACTATACAGTCATGAAACCATTACCATAGTCAAGATAATGAACATATCCATTATTTCCAGAAGTTTTCTACTGCCCTATATAATCCTCCTCTCCCACATCTCTCAGCTGCCAATCTTCTTCCCCTATAATCACTGACATGCTTTCTGTCACTACAGAGTATTTTACATTTTCTAAGATTTTATAAAAATGAAATCATACAGTATGTATTCTTTTTCATCTGGCTCCTTTGCCCAAATTACTTTGAGATTTATTCATAATATTGTATAGATTAACATTTCTTTCATTTTTACTGCTGAGCAGTACTCCACTGTATGGATATGCCAAAATTTATATATCCATTCACCTGCTGACATGAATTTGGATTTTTGGCTATTACAAATAAAACTGCTATGAATATTCATATTCAAGACTTTGTGTGTACATATTTTTTAATTCTCTCAGATAAATACCTAGAGATAGGATGGATGGATCAGGTAGTAGGTTTATGTTCAACTTTTTAAGAAATTGCCAAACTTGGGGCACCTGGGTGGCTCAGTTGGTTAAGCCACTGCCTTCGGCTCAGGTCATGATCCCAGAGACCAGGGATCGAGTCCCACATCGGGCTCCCTGCTCGGCGGGAGGCCTGCTTCTCCCTCTCTCACTCCCCCTGCTTGTGTTCCCTCTCTGGCTGTGTTTCTCTCTGTCAAATAAGTAAAATCTTTAAAAAAAAAAAAGAAATTGCCAAACTGTTTTCCAAAGTGAGTTTACCATTTCCTATTCCCATCAGGAAAATGTGGAATACTGGTGGCTTCACATCATTGCCAACACCTGCTACAATCTGTCTTTTTAGATTTTACCATTCTAATAGGTGTGTCATGATATCTCAATTAAAAGTTTAATTTGTACTTCTCTAATGACTAATCACGTTTGGCATCTTTTTATATGCTTGTTTCCTATATGCACATCTTCTTTGGCAAAATATATATTCGAATGTTTCGCCCATTTTTCATTTGGATTGCTGGTATACTTATTGTATACTCTGGGAGTTCTTTGTATATTTTGGACACAAGTTCTTTATCAGATAGGTGACTTACAAATATTTTCTCCCAGATTACGGCCTATCTTTTCATCTCTTAAGACTGCTTTACAAACAGCAAAGGTCTTGATTTTGGTGAAGTGTAATGATAAATTAGACATTCTCTTTTATGAACTGTGCTTTTGGTGTTGTATCTAGGAAATCTTTGCTAAATTCAAAGTCACAAAGATTTTCTACTGGATTTTCTTATGGAAGTTTTTTAACTTTAGGTTTTATAGTAAGGTCTGTAATCCACTTTGAGTTAATTTTTATCTGTGATCTGAGGTATGGATTGAGGATAACTATTTTGTATATAGTTGTAAGTTGTATAGAAGTATAGCATCATTTCTTGAAAAAACTATACATTCACTATTGAATTGCTTTTACACTTTTGTCTAAATACAATTAACCATATATGTGTGGGTCTATTTCTTAACTCTATTCAACTTTATTGTTTATTTTTGTGCTAATAGCCCATTATTTTGATTACTATAGCTGTATACTATAGTATACAAATCCTCCGGTAGTACAAATCCTCCAACTCTGTTCTTTTTCAAAGTTGTTTTGTATATTTTATTTTATATATTTATTCTAAATTTCCATTTAGAATTAGTTTGTCAAAGTCTATAAAAAAAGCCTGTTGAAATATTGTTTGGTATTTCCTTGAACCCGTAGATCATCTTAAGGAGAACTGGCAGTGATATTTTATATATTTCAGTGTGTGGATCTTATAATCTTTTAATCAAATTTATCCCCAAGCTTTTCATATTTTTGATACTACTGTATATATTATTTTTAAAATTTCAATTCCTATTTTTGATTTTTGCATATTGATCATGTATTCTGCAACCTTGCTAAGCTCAATTACCTGTTTTAGTACATTTTTTTGGGTGCATTCCATAGAATTGTTTATATAAATAGTCATGTTATCTCTGAATAAAGATAGTTTTATATCTTTCTTTCCTATCTGGATGTCTTATTTTCTGGCCTTATTGTACAGGCTGGAACTTGGCACAATGTTGACTAGAAGTGGTGGGAAGTGTACATCCTTGCCTTGTTTTGATCTTAGTCTTTCAGCATTGAGAATGGTATTAGCTGTAGATCTTTTGTTGATGCCTTTTATCAGGTTGAGACAATTTCTTTCAATTCCTAGTTTGCTGAGAGTTATCAGGAATAGACCGTGCATTTTGTCAAATGAATTTTCTGTATTGATTGAGATGATTAGATATTTTCTTTTAATTTTTTAATAAGAGGAATTACATCAACTTCTTAATGTTAAACCAAACTTGTACTTTTTAGATAAATCCTACTTGGTGATGATGTAGTGTATATATATATATGTATATATATATACACACACACACACACACATATATACATATATAAAATAGTGTTCATTAGATTTACTAAAATTTTGTTAAGATTTTTTCCATCTATGTTAATTGTTGGATGTTTACCTATAATTTTGCTTTCTTGCAACATCTTTGCTCATTTTGATACCAGAGTAATGTTGGTCTCACAGAACAGGAGTTCCTTTCTCTTCAATTTTCTGTGTGGTAGAATTCACCAGTTAAGCCAAATGAGCCTGAAGTTTTCTTTAAGGAAAATGTTTTCACTACAAATTCAAGATGGAAGATTATTCAAGCTATTAATTTATTCTTTTTAAATTAATTTATTCTTGAGTGGGCTTTGGTAGTTTGTGCCTTTCAAAGAATTTGTCCATTTCAAAGAGTTGTAGGATTTATTTGCATAAATGTTTTCAAAAGATTATCTTACTTTTCTTTTAATATCTGTAGAACCTGTAGTGATGCCACCACTCTAATTCTTGATGTTGGTAATTTGTGTCTTTTTTCTTAACTTGTTCAATCAGTCCAGTGGTTTTTCAGTTTATTGATGCTCTCAAAAACCCATCTTTGGATTTCATTGATTTTTTTCTTTATAATTATTTTCTTCTTCCTTCTAGTTTCTTAAAGTTTTAATTTAAATTCAAGTTGGTTAACATGCAGTGCAATATTATTTTCAGGTGTACAATATAGTGTTTCAACACTTCCATACATTACCTGGGGCTCATCATGACAAGTACAGTCCTTAATCCCCATTACCTATTTAATCCAACCCATCACCCATCACCTCCCTGGTAACCATCAGTTTGTTCTCTATACTTGGAAAAGGTTTGATCCTTTTGAGGTTTGCTTTTAAAGGTTTTTTTTAGTTGGGCTCAGAGCTGCATTTAGCATGGGGCTATTTCCAACCCCTCCCCCACCTCCCAGAGTAATATTTTCCTTAATATCCAATTCAAGACCCATGAATTTAGAAACTGCTCCCTCTTGCTGTTTTAATAACAATTACTCTTAAACTGGTGTGGTTACCAGAGGAGAGGGATGGGTTAAACAGGTCCTGATGAGCACTAGGTGACGTATGGAAGTGTTGAATCACTATATTACACACCTGAAACTAATACAACACTGTATGTTAACTAACTGGAATTAAAATAAAAACTTAAAAAAGAATTAGAACTACTCCTGACCCCTTGTGAGCCGTTGTAAAGGATTGTTCCTTTCATCCTTTCTTATAGATCTTTCCTCTGTCTTTTGGCAGTTTTCTCAATAAATGTGCTGATTAGTACTCAGATAAAGAGTCAATGGAGAACCTATGGAGAACTCTGGAACTTGAGCAGCTCTCTCTTTTTCATTCTTTGCTCTGAGGATGCTCCCTAATTTGGCTTCCAGGGTTCTACATGTATTTCCCCTTCCAGCTCTGAGGCTTAGAAACAACCTAAGCAGTAAACTGGACCAATGATAAGATTCTCCTCATTCATTTCCCTTTCCTCAGGGATCAAGATCTTGTTCTGCCTAATATCCAATGTTAGAAAACTGTTTTACATACTTTGTTTCATTTCTTAGGTGTTTCAAACAGAAACATAAATCCAGTCCCTGTTAACCTACCTTGGCTGGAAGCAGAAATCTCTAATTTCATCTGGTTTTCACAGCAATTGACACCCTCCTACCTCCCTTCAATTCGTCTCCTATAGCCATAACACTTTTCTTCATTAGCTTCGATGATACCACACTTTCTTGGCTTTCCTTTTATTTTCCAGTAGTTCTTTAGGCTCCTTTTTTTGGCTACTACTTTTCTACCTGAATTAAAAATTTTCCCGCCTAGTTGCTTCTCCATCTAATTTATTTCTCATTTGACAGCTTTAATCAGGTCCACCAGGTCGATTACTTAACAATCATCATCTCTTCCTTGCCCTGTTCTCCTGATCCCACTCTGGTTCCCAAATACCATTCTCCACATAGCACCAAATCAGACAAATCAATTCATGCACTCTTCTGAATAAGACCATCTTAATGCAACAGTTCTCAACCTGCTTGGTGTCATGAACCCCTCTGGAAGACTGGTGAAGTCTGAGGACTCCTTACCAGAAGGATTTTATGACAATGTGCTAAATAACCCATACGTCTCAAAGAAAGCCAATTAATTGAAATACAGTATTCAAATATTTAATAAAAAATTCAAAGTTGTGATAGTTATGGTTGTGCTTCATTATTAGCATATTAAATAACAAGATATTATAGTGATGTATGTAAAGATATTCTAACATATCTACAAAAACTGTAATGTGATATCAAAATTTCTGTGATTTTTAAGGGTACCTGGATGGTTCAGTCAGTCAAGCAACTGACTTGATTTTGGCTCAAGTCATGATTTCAGGGTTGTGAAATCCAGTCCAACACTGGCACTGAGCTCAGTGGGGAGTCGGCTTGAGAGTCTCTCTCTCTCTCCCTCTTTTCTCTGCTGTTCCTCTATTCCTGTGCATCTCTCTCTCTTTCTCAAATGAGTAAATCTTTAAAAAATATTTCTATGATTTTCATTGGTGACATCATAGGCACTGGTAATACTGATGTAGTTTGTTGTTTATATTCATAATTAAATTAATTTTTTTATCAACGATAGGTGGGAAAAGAAGTTATGATTTTTTTATATTTGGAGTAGTTGCCTCTGAATTCTGCCCAGATATTCATGTGGGTCACGTTAAAATCCCCTGATGACTTTCTTTTGAAGTAAGAGAAGAATCTAAAACTGTTATTATGTGTCTACAAGGTGCTACAGATCTTGTCCCTGAGTATCTCACACAACTCTCTGCTCATCCCTATCTTCTTAATCAATGTGACCCCCAACTCCAGGCCATTATATTAGGTATTCTGCCTATTTCAAATAATACCATCTCCTTCTTGATTAATATCCTATTTAAAATAATACCATCTCTGTCCTGATTAATTAATCTCTGTCCTGATAAATTACTGATTTATTACCTCTTGGGTCCAAATCACCCTTTTTCTTTATAAACATTTTTCCTTTACCAGTTAGTAAGATGCCAACCCCTGCCTGTTAAGAGTACTGGAAAAACATTGCAGGAGGAGGGAATTTTTCTTCCGCTCTTTCTGGGGGCTTCCTTAGAATACTCCTTCAGGATAAGCTTTTTTAAAATTTTTTTTTAAGATTTTATTTATTTATCTGACAGAGAGAAACACAGTGAGAGAGGGAACACAAGCAAGGGGAGTGAGAGAGGGAGAAGCAGCTTCCCGCCGAGCAGGCAGCCCGATGCGGGGCTCGATCCCGGGTCTCCAGGATCATGACCTGAGCTGAAGGCAGTTGCTTAACCAACTGAGCCACCCAGGCGCCCCAGAATAAGCTTTTCTCTTTGCTGCTCTGCTTACACAGTTTTGTCAGAGTAGGTGCCTGCTGAGTACAATTTTCTCCCATGTTTGGCCACCAAGTGTTTTCTCCAGCTCTTGGCTTGGCCAGGAGAGGTGTAACCAGGGGACCCAGACATCACTGGCCTGAGTTTTAGCCAGGTCACTAATGCCTGCACCCACCTACACATGGAACTGTACTCGACCCCTGCAGAGGGCAACCTCTCCAGCTCCTGGTTCCAACAGTGACCCATAGCTTCTTCTGGTACCTAGTAGGTTCTGGCATGCAACAGGACAGATTTCCAGCAAACTCCCCTAGTGAGGTACCTTAGCAACTTCTCTGCCATCCAATGAACCAAAGCTGTGCCCTCTGAGCTAAGGCATGAGTCTCAGCCTTGACTGGAGGAGAAGAATGAGGATCTTCCTTGGGTCTCTATTTTAACCTCAGCAGGGGTTAATACTACTATTATCTGTTACTCTCTGCATTCTTTAGAGTTCTCTCAATTTTCACTAGCCAATTCTTGTTATGCCTAAAGGAACTAGAAAAAGAACAACAAGCCCTTAAGAGTTCTATTACCCCTAAAATGACCTGTGACTAAATGGTCTTATTTGAGTGCCACTTTCTTAGAGCATCACAGTGATATTATAGTGAAATTTGGGAGACTTATGTTTTGTATACTCAGTGTTACAATAATACTTTATCATAAATTCTAAATATTACAACAATTAAATAAAAATTAATTGAAAAATGGGTAGATAAAACTTGTTGATAATTAAACCATTACCCATTACCTCTTTATATTGGATGGATTCCTCAGACTTGTCAGGAAGGTCTGACTTGATAGTGGTCATAGGGCAGAGAGGAACTGAGTTGATACTTTTTTCAGTAGACATTGATTCCATCTGTTCATCAGCTTTTTTAATATCCTGAAATGAAGAATATACATGTTAGTGTTAAAATAACGTTTTCAAAATTCAAGACTTTTATTAAGCACCCCTCTAAAACTGTATTGCCTTTGATACTGAAAGTGATATATTCCTGTGCAGCTCTTGCTGAAGTTCTCAGGCTTGGTAGAGAGCTAGTAAGTCTAACTTTTACTAAAATGTTAGTGGGTGACAATAGCTTATTGTGCCTTTTTTTCCCAAAGACCTGTACAATTAACTGGAGAAAACAATGCCTTAGTTCAAAACAATTATTCCATTAGTAGGAAAAGATTTTAGTAAAAAGATCTTTGTGAAGGAGATGACTCAAAGATATTCTTTCTGACTTCTTTTTCCTAGCATTTTATGGAGCTTATAAATTTATAACATATAGCTAGGCATTTAAATGTGATGCTAGCCCTCAGCTTGAGAGAGATCTCAGGAGACAGTAACACTTCCCAGGACAAATTGCTGCCCATTCCAAAGTGTTCAGAAAGCAAAATCAGTAGGACCAGCTCCTAGAGAATAAGAAAGCCCAGAGAAATCAGGTAACTTAAAAAACAAAACAAAACAAAAAAACCCAACAACAACCAAAAAACCAAAACTGTTTAAATCACTGGATAGAATGAAGTTCTAAACCAGACTGCTCTAAGTCATGTTTTTGCTTTTCTTGCTACTCAAAGAAATGAGACCAAATTTAGTGAAATAAAGGAACTACATATTTTCTGCTCATAAGAATATGGTGTGAGTCAATTTGTGGCTTCCCCATGAAGGGATGAGAAAGGAGACAAGACAGAAATGAGCAGCCCAGTTTGGATGATGGTGTCCCAAACCAGGGTGGGGAGCGGAGACAAAAAAACCTTAGGTAGATTTATGTACAAAGGAGAATATACACATGGAAGGCTTTCTAGTGACTGTTACTCTTTGATAAGCTTAACAACGGTTAATCAGGCATTTCAAAGTACAGTAAATTTTAATCAGCCTTATAGTATCCTAACATCTTTAATCAGACATTCTTCTATGCTATCACTTTCTCTTTTTTTCTGTAAATTTCTCTACCAAGAAAGAAATACTTTGTCTTTTTTTTCAGAAGCTATTTACTTTGTGACAAGTTTAAAATAAAATTGCAACCCCTTCTCATAATAAATTTTTCTAAGAAGTTTCTTTAACAGATCAAAGACAAGTTCTTTTCCTGAGAAGGCTGTTAGACAAAATAATGATGACAGGAAGTTTTGGTATATTATCTATCTCTACCTGTTTTAATTTTCATGTGAAAACCACTAAAGGGCACCTGGGTGGCTCAGTGGGTTAAAGCCTCTGCCTTCAGCTCAGGTCATGATCTCAGGGTCCTGAGATGGAGGCCTGCATCAGGCTCTCTGCTCAGCAGGGAGCCTGCTTCCTCTCTCTCTGCCTGCTTGTGATCTCTCTCTCTCTTTGTCAAGTAAATAAATAAAATCTTTAAAAGAAAAAAAAGAAAAAGAAAAACCACTAAAGTTATAGGTCTGAAAATAATCATGTATGACTAAAGGATATGTCTGAAAATAACCATGTATGTTCAAGATAAATAATTATAGCATTAATCTTCATGGTTTGAGCTTTTATAAAAAGTTTGATTGGATAATGTTTGTATTAGTAATATAATAAAATTTAGTATGCCAACAATGTTTCTTTTTTTATATATTTTATTTTATTTTTTTAGTGTTCCAAGAGTCACTGTTTATGCCCCACACCCAGTGCTCCATGCAATACATCCTCTCAGTACCCACCACCAGGCTCTCCCATCACCCTACTCCCACCCCTCCAAGACCCTCAGTTTGTTTCTGAGTCCAAAGCCTCTCATGTTTCATTTCCCTCCTCGAATTACCCTAATTCCTATTTCATTTCCTTCTCCTACTGTCCTCTATATTACCCCTTATGTACCACAAGTAAGTGAAACCATATGATACTTGACTTTCTCTACTTGGATTATCTCACTCAGCATAATCTCTTCCAGTCCAGTCCATGTTGCTACAAAAGTTGGATATTCATCCTTTCTGATGGAGGTGTAATATTCCATTATATGTATGTACCACATCTTCTTTATCCACTCATCTGTTGAAGGGCACCTTGGCTCTTTCCACAGTTTGGCGATTGTGGCCATTGCTGCAATGAACATTCAGGTACATATGGCTCTTCTTTTCACTACATCTGTATCTTTGGGGTAAATATCCAGTAGTGCAACTGCAGGGTCATGGGGTAGCTCTATTTTCAGTTTTTTAAGAAATCTCCACACTGCTTTCCAAAGCAGCTATACAAACTTGCTTTCCCAGCAATGGTGTAAGAGGGTTCTCCTTTCTCCACAGCCTCTACAACACTTGTTGTTTTCTGTCTTGTTAATTTTGGCCATTCTGACTGGTGTAAGGTGGTATCTCAGTGTGGTTTTGATTTGAATTTCCCTGATAGCTAGTGACGCTGAACATTTTTTCATGTGTCTGTTAGCCATTTATATATCTTCTATGGAGAAGTGTCTCTTCATGTCTCCTGCCCATTTTTTGATGTGTTCATCTTCTTTTTGGATATTGAGTTTGAGGAGTTCTTTATAGATCTTGGATATCAGCCCTTTGTCTATAGTATCATTTATAAATATCTTCTCCCATTCTGTGGGTTGCTTCTTTGTTTTATTGACTGTTTCCTTAGCTGTGCAGAAGCTTTTTATTTTGATGAAGTCCCAGAAGTTCATTTTTGCTTTTGTCTCCTTTGCCTTTGGAGACGTGTCTTGAAAGAAGTTGCTGTGGCCAGTGTCAAAGAGGTTACTGCCTATGTTCTCCCCCAGGATTTTGATGGATTCCTGCCTCATGTTGAGGTCTTTCATCCATTTCGAATTTGCCTTTGTGTGTGGTGTAAGAGAATGGTCTAGTTTCATTCTTCTATACGTAGCTGTCCAATTTTCCCAGCACCATTAATTGAAGAGACTATCTTTTCCATTGGATTTTTCCTGCTTTGTCGAAGATGATTCGACCATAGATTTGTGGGTCCATATCTGGACTCTCTACTCTGTTCCATTGGTCTATTTGTCTGTTTTTGTGCCAGTACCATGCTGTCTTGGTGATCACAGCTTTGTAATAAAGCCTGAAGTCAGGTAACGTCATGCCCCCAGCTTTGTTTTTCTTCTTCAACAATTCCTTAGCGATTTGGGGTCTTTTTTGGTTCCATAAAAATTTTAGGATTGTTTGTTCCAACACTTTGAAGAATGTTGGTGGAATTTGATCAGAATGGCATAGAAAGTATAGATTGCTCTGGGCATTACAGACATTTTAACAATGTTTATTCTTCCGATCCATGAGCATGGAATGCTCTTCCATCTTTTTGTATCTTCTTCAATTTCTTTCATGAGTGTCCTGTCGTTCCTCAAGAACAGATCCTTAACTTCTTTGGTTAGGTTTATTCCTAAGTATCTTAACCAACTAAGCCACCCAGGCACCCCTATTCTTAAGTATCTTATGGCTTTTGATGCTATAGTTAACGGAATCGATTCTCTGATTTCCCTTTCTATATTTTCTTTGTTAGTGTATAAGAACGCAACTGATTTCTGTGCGTTGATTTTGTATCTCCTGCCACATTACCAAATCGTTGCACGAGTA